>CM028358.1:45452941-45599892 GCA_016618105.1 Dendrobium huoshanense | reverse complement strand
AAATATTCTTGTGGTATCTAGCTTGACCCTTAGTCCATCGGTATGGTATAGAACCTTTAGAAAAAGTATTTTTTACACAAACAGGGAAGTAGCCGAAAGGTAATTCCATTAATTCATTAAAATCTGCCTCCTCAAGGGTTACATCACCTTCGTCCCTTGCGGAGGAGGAGCCAGGAAAGAATTTCTGGACTTTCTTAACTTCACCATCCAAGTTGGGGGCCACTTTGACTTCCAACCCTACAACCCTGCCTGCCGACAGTGGGGTCAGAGAAAGGGCCTCAATCCTTCTAGTGAGCTTTTCATACATTGTTAATTCAGGCTCGTCACTTTTAACTTTTGAAATATCTACCTCAGGGTCACTGTCCTGGTCTAAGGTGAGATCAAATTTTGGAGGAGCATTTATGTTTTGATAATCGAGAGAGAGGGCAGCACCTTGACTTTCTAGTTCACCATCGGAATCTGATTCCAAATCAATATACACAGGTGCTGCTCTCCTATCTAATGAAGCACGGCCTCGTCCTCGTGCCCTTAAATCTATCCTCCCACCTCTTTGAGGTAATACGCTTGGAGGCCTAAGGACAACGATATCAAAGTCGTCTTCACTACTCGACTGCGTCGTTTCTTGATTGATATTTTTATCTTTTTCTTTCTTTTGGTCGAATTTTTGTCCAACCATTTTCTCCTCAAATTTGATCTCCAATTTAGAACGGGACGAGGACCCTTTTGGTATGAAATATGCAGCATCTTCGTAGATTCCAATTTCTTGAATCGAGAATGGTTGCAAATCACCCTTAATCACATGTTCAATGCCATCTCGTTGATACTTAACGCATTGGTGCAGGGTAGATGGAACCATTCTATATTCGTGAACCCAAGGTCTACCTAGAAGTGCGTTAAAGGACGTAGTCGAATCAATTATATGAAATTTAGCTTCAGTTTTTAACCCTCCTATTTCTAAGAGTAGAGTGATTGAACCTAAAGCTCTCTCGCCCTTCTCGTTGAACCCACAAAGCACCAACCTGTCGGTTGAAAGCTTGCTAGTATCAACTCTGAGATAAGCAAGAGTCTTTATGTTCATCACGTTGACCGATGCACCCGGATCAACAAGGACTCTTGATAACTTGAAATTTCCCACATCTACAGTAATGTAGAGGGGACGATTGTGGTCAGCAGTTCCCAAGAGTAAATATTCGTCTAAAAAGGTAACCCCTGGGACCTCTTTGAAGTAGAGAGCCTCACCTTCTGAAGTTGCAGCCAACTGTGTTAAGCAAATCTCGGGATCGAGAAGTGCCTTAATTAGAGACTCCCTCATTTTTTTGGAGAAAAGGAGGGCGTCGTAAATACTTAATTTTGTTGGCAACTTCCTAAGGTGGGCTAGAACATTGTAATCAACCTTAGGAACGACAGACTCTAAACCTGGAGGAATTAAAGAGAATTCTGGTTGTTGAGAAGAATCTGGATTTAGATTTTCGAATGAGGATTGCTTGCCTTTGTCCTGAGGGGGCAACCTGGGAGGTAAGACTTTACCGCCACGGAGTTGCACCTGCTCGATGTCTTCGGGCGGGCAAACTAGAGCGGTGTCTACACTCACTGTAGGCATTGGATCGTCGTTTCCCGAAAGAGAGTCAGAATCTGAAAACTCTATCTCGATAGGACTTCCCTGAAAATCACATTGGGGGAAATCACTTTCTGATAAGGCTTCACATTCGACATCTTCTTGAATAGTCGATTCGGGGAGGTCGGTTTGATTAACCTCAATATTTATTTCATTAGGAGTTTGATTCAAAGCAGGAGAGTCATCAATTTGCATTTGAGATTCATGGTTAATCATCAAGACAGAAGTAGAATGATGTTTTTTATTCATCTTTTGACCCTTCGCCTTTGATGGGGCAAAGTAAAAATCAGATAACAAAAGAGGGGAAAGGGTTTTAACACCGCCATCCGCCATTCTAATACATCTCTCATCTATACACTTCCTCTCTACAAAATCAAATTTCTCTTCTTTTACATTTTTCTCAGTAGTTCCTAAGACTACTGGAGAGGGATGTGGCTCAACATCCTTCTGCGAAGCATCCAGGTCAACCTTCCACACCGGGGCCTGGACTATCGTAGTCAGCTGTTGAGAAAGACGAAAAGACTTGTTAATTGACTTTTTAACTGCCCGGGACAAAGCAATGTCCCAACCATCTTCAACAAGACAAGGAGAGTTAAGAGGATTACCTGAAATGGTCTTAATTGAAGCCTTTTCTGGATCGACCAAGTATTCCTTAGGTATTATGATGTTACCTTGGGTGTAGTTCCTCTCAAGCCAGTCTTTGAACACAACGCAGTCCTCAAGAGGGTGACTAAGCATCCTGTGGTACGGGTAATACTTGGGATCATCTTTCTTACTCTCATCCTCAGGCCTCCTGGCCTCTGGCAACTGAAAATCTGGTTTCTTTAACAAACTCCTGAAGATCTTCTTAACTGACTCCCTTTTAAATGGATAAGGCTTTGCCAATCTCTCTCTAAAAGGGATGAAGGCGAGATCTCTAGTATACTGAGGAACTATCTGAAAGGGCTGCTTCTGAGGTGGCTGTGGTGGAAGTGGAGTGCTAGGCTGACTAATCACTGGCCTCTTTCCTTTATCTACTGCTGAGACCACAGCTTTCTTTTCAAATGTTTTCACCAACTTTGGACCCTTCCTTTCTTCAGACTGCTCTCGTAAGAATGGCATCCTAGGAGCCTCTTCCTGCAAATTGCTAGCCTTATTAAGAAGTTTTTCAAAAGTTTTAATAGTGAAACCCTTCAGGAGAAAAGAAACAGGGCCGTGGATATTCTTCAAAAGAATCTCTACAGCATGTTGCTCTTGCAACTGGGGTTCACACTTCATCGAGAGGTTTCGCCACCTCAAGATGTACTCAACCAGAGACTCTCCCGGCTTTTGCTTTTCAACCACGAGATCGCCCACGGTGGTGCGTTGTTGCGCTCCAAAAAATCTCTTAAGAAAGAGGTTTTCTAGGTCGCCAAAAGTTCTTACTAAACCGTTGGGCAGATCGGCGTACCATTCAAAAGCAATGCCGGATAGACTACTTATAAATTGGCAAAATAGTAGAGCATCTGACCCTCCTGCATTGCAACAGCTTGCTCGGAAGTGGGCCAGATGCTGTCTCGGATTTTCAATTCCAGTGAAAACTTTAAAAGTTGGTGGCACAAAGCCCTTCGGGTAAGGAACTAAGTCATATTCCTCGGGGTAGGGTCTACCCTTTGAAATAGACACATTTTCTTGAGAAAGGGCTAAGGCCTCCATTACCTGGTCCTCAATTAACTGCTTGATATCCTTCTGAGGTAGGATCGGAGGAATGATGGAAACTGCAGGGTGAACTGGAGGTGTCTCTACTGGACAAGGAAAGGTCACAGGTGGTGACTCGGGAGGTCTGGAACTAAATTCTGCCCTTTTGGCCTTTTCTGTGAGCTCTCGAGCTGACTGGTGGATCTTAAAAGACTCTTGCTATGATTTATCCAACTTCTCTTGCATCTCCTTAACTTGTGACATCATGCTAGCAAGCTGAGTCTCCAAGTTTTTTATGTGTTCTTCATCTCTGTCTTTCACAGACTCATCTGAATCTGACTCAACGGTATGTGGATCATCATCTTTAGCAAATTGGCGTTTGCTGGGCTCAGCTTCTTTATTAGACCCTCTAGTTTCGACCACATGAATGCCCCCAATATAATCATCTTCATCTCCAAGGAGATCATCCATATCAGGGTCAAAAGAAGCCATTCCTTCTTTGTTCAACAAGATGTTTCTTATTTCTTGAACTACCTCTTCAACCGGTCTATCCCCAATTGACTTAGGATCAAGGGGTAAGTATCCTTTATACTCAGCCATGTCAAATAATTCTTCAGAATCTATAAGGGCAATGATTTCCGTGAGTTTTGGATTAGGATCTGGTTTAGACTTTGTATCCGGTTCATCTTCCATTTCTAAATCCTGGTCAATTCTCTCCTCTTCAACTATCCCAGAGCTGGTAGTCAGAAGAGTGGCATCCTTTACAGGAAGAGGGACATATTCCTCAGGAGAAGCAGGAGCTTGTAAAGTGATAGTTCCCACATCTGGTAAGGTAAGGCCCTCAGACACCTGACTAAGGGGCCTAGGAATGACACTCGAACTTTGGGGATCATCAACTGGGGTAGCAGGAACGGTGACTATTGGATCCGGAGTTAGACTGGCTGTGGTAGGACTGTCAACTGTAACAACTGGAGTACTAGTCTGAACATCCATCAATTCAACTGAACCCGGAGTAGGGTTGGCTCAAACTCATTGGAGCTGCAGAATGAACTTAGAAGTTCTAGGAGGTGGTGGCAGATTCTCCAACTTAGTTCTCTTTGGCACATATCTCTTTTCAGGAAATTTAGGTCTTTTCCCTTTAAGGTCCACAGACTTTTGAACTTCAACCCCCTTTGGTTTAACAATCACTGAGGCCAATCTTACAGGTTTATGTGGGGGTACCGGGGGTCTACCAGTAGAATGGCGGCCTCTCTCGGACCCAGTCAATACAATACCCTCTGTTTGAGAGGACGGAGGGCGTGGCACCCAGTGATATCCATCAACCAGTACTGAAGTAGCAGGCTGTCTAACATACTTCTTATTCTTTCTAACGAATTGTGGGGTTAAATTCTTTACTTCAGACACTTCTTCCTTCAACACTTCTTTTTGGAAGCGATGTGAGATCACTCCCTTCAATTGCTTCACATATTCCTCTTTAGTTTGTCCAGACTGTGCAGCGCAGGTATGAATTATATTTCTCAAAGTCCTTGTCTTTTGGAGATGTCTTTCTTTCTGAGTTTTCTTAGTTGAGTAGTCGACCGGGCATGCTGGAGAACGGGCTATCCTAGCTATCCTCTCCTCCCCTTGAGCTGAAGCCAAGGGGTAAAAGCGACTCCCCTTTAGGAGGGGAGAGAAAGCAGGAATAGGTAGCTCCTCAACAGCCTCAGGTTCTACTTGAGCTAAGGTCTTAAAGGGTACTACTCTTTTAGCCTTAGATATTTTCTTTCTAAGTCTCCTCAAATAGTTCTTCTTCTAATTCTTAGTGGTAAATCTAAGTCCAGAACTAGACCCTTCTTCAAAAACAAACTTAATTTCAGTGGGAGGCTCAACAACTGGTTCAGACTGTTTCTGATCATCACTAACTACTGGCAAGGTGGGTGCAGATCCCACAATCAACTCAACCACTGGGGGAATTTCCTTACTGGCATCCAAACTAACAATCTGGTGTCCATCCATAGAGAGCTCTAGAGTACTAAATCCCATTCCAAAAATAACAGTGCTCCCTTGGTCATTAACAGTTGAGGACAACTCTCGGTCAAAGGAGAAAATCAATTGGCCAGCCATTTGAAATTTTCTGAAAGTTAAAGAAAATGATTGAAATTAGATTTACTTGAAAAGAGTGGTAAAAAGTATTTTATTATTATTTTTTTGAAAATATGACATATGTTGGCCCACGAGAAAATCGTATGGGGTAACATATGACAACTTGGATTTTAAGAAAATTTTGAAGAAATTTTGAGAATTTGAAAGGGGTTTTCTTACAGGTTCCAAAACACAACGGACAGAGTTTCCCCTTGCCCGAAGGCTTATGGAATTGTGAGAAAGCCTAAGTAAAATGAATAGCTTAACCCTCCCCACCCTTAGAAGTCAAAAGGGAGGTGAGGGGGTTAAAATTAAAGTAGTTTGGAATGAAATCAAAAATTTTGAATTCTTTTCAATTTTAAGGATTTATATGTTGAATGAGAAATTTATCGACCATAAATCCATAAGATTGAAAAGGATATCCAGAGATCTGATTTGACACTATCGCCTCACAGGCTATGCTGGGGCAGAAGGTCAAAATCAGAACAAAAATCTGGATAAAGCCAAATTTGGAGGTGGAACCTCTCTTTTAATATTTTGTTATTATTTTAGATGTTGGCCACACTCACCCAAGGAAGAAATGTGCAAAGGGACCAACGGAAGAAATGATAGTTGAAACTACCGATGAAACAAAATTCTGCCACTATTAAAGATGGGAAGAGAAATTTGGTCCCACCGGGCGTGCCATTTTTTGTTGGTGGAATTTTGGAAAACAGGTTTTGAAAAATATTAGTTTTCTTTGGGGATTTTAAGATTAAGGTTGAGTTCCAATTCTAAGGTCGAATCAACTCGTTAGAAAGAGTATATCACCCCGAAGGATGAAAATAAACTTTCATAGTGGTGTTCAAACTTAGAATTATGTAATCTCATCTTGAATGTTATGATCGGGTTCTAAGGAGAACTCTATATGGCCCTGAGGGGACATAATATAGTTCAACTAAGTACCCAATTACAATATTCAAGAAACATGATCGTCGCATTCACATCCAAAGCCTTATCGAAGAAAGGTGTATCTCCCCAAAGGGAAATGAGACCATTCTACGATAATCCTTCTAATGCAACTATGACGATCATTACTTAACTTTTCCCAAGGAAGTCTAATAAAATTTTAAAAATTAATTTTTTTTTAAAATCAGGTGTATGTGGTTCCAAATCTCTTATGAGCGCAAGCCCTCGTAGTTAATTACATCGTGGGGAGACAAAAATCTCCTACGAAAACTCCCGATTAAAATAGTGGCAAAATTTTGTTAGAATTTCTAGGAGTGATATCAAAAAGAGAAGTGAATTTTGGAAACTCAAAAGGGAATGGATCAAAATTGAGCAGTTATTAACGGAATTAAAGGGGAAGAGGTAGGGGACACTTAGAGATTCCAGAACCATCCGGAAGTGTCCCAACTTAATCTAAGTGTTGGGCTTTATGTTTTAGTATTGAAATGAAGCTTTAATTAGAGTTAAGTATTTTATTAGAAATTTGGGACTATATTCCCGAAGTTTGGAGTCTTATAATCTTTATCTGCCCGGATCCTAAATCTATTTTGGACACTGGACCACAGTCGTCCGATCCTAACTAATGCAGTGCAAGATCTGGACTTACCCCGACCTGGATTGGGGAGCCAGCTAACCACCTAACCGATTTAAAAGAGATGGGTCCGGTCTTTCATGAAAGAGTGATAGGGACATTGTAATTAAAGTTTTGAAGAGTTGGAGCCGACGTCTAGAAATTCTCCTATTTGGCCCCTTTGACTTATGTTGGGTGCTAAAATGCTAAGACTGATGAAATTAAAATTTTGACTCTTTTGATTCATTTCTAATGCAATGCATGCTAGTTAACAATTCCCAAATCAAGTATGCTTGAAACTTTAAAAACAGGCTTAGAAAATAATTTTTTAGAAGACTGGACTTCCCCAGGTCCGACACCTCGTCCTCATAGGTCAGACTATCCGGACTCTACCCGCAGGCGGGGAAGGGTCTAAAACAAGGAAAGAAGAAGTGCAGAAATATGCATGCGACCCCGGGGTCGATCCCCGGCTGATTCCCTAGATTCGTTATCTTTCTATGTTATTTAGACTCACTAAAATTTTAGACTTTTAAAATTATGAGTAGAAAACTTTCACACCCTCACGAGTCTCACGTATCCAGGCGAAAACAAAAAGCGGCATGCAATCGCCAAAAAACTAGTAAAAACAAGTAATCCTAAAGGCAATCAAATCATCACATCAAATATAAATTAATTAATAAATGTCCATAGGCAGAATTGCCTTGCTTATTACAAACCAGAATATTACAGAAAGTAAAGTGGCCGGGCACCACTGACAACAACCCGGATTCTAAACCTAGAAATGACGCAAGTTATTTTGAGTGGGATACTCTCAATCTTCAAATCTTCAAATCTTCAATCTCATTCTTCTTTGGACTCCTTTTCTTCAATCTTCTTGGAATTTTCGTAGTGGATTACCCAAATGGAGAATAGGGCACTTCCCTCTAAGGGGGAAGGCCACTCTTTCCTCTTTGGGTAAGGAGGAGGTAAGATCCAAATTTGGATTTCCAAATGGAAAAGGAGTGTTCCCTAAAGGGGTATCCTTTCCTCTTTGGAATCCAAGCTTTGGATCTATGTATCCCAACTCAAAATCAACTTTCACAACACTTGACACTTACACAAATTACATTGATATCAAAATAAAAAATCTAGACTCACCTGCAAGGTTATCCTAAGCAATTAATATATAAAAAGCAGTTATTCCCAAGCAGTTGTATATGAGCAGAAAAGAAAGTAAACACACTGGCCACGCTCTTTTTATGATTTGGGGGCTTTAGCAGCTGAAGCACCTGTGCAAAGAGTTTATAATATTTATGCATTTTTTGATTTGCCCCCTTTTTATATTGCCCTGCATGAGCGTGGCCACCTGCAGAAAACTATGTCAACATCCAGATCGTACCTAACCTAAGGGTAATCTAGTCGCCAAACACATCAATCCATCCACAGAGTACAGAAAAAGTAAGCAGACACAGCAAAGCAATTTCATCCACAACATGCAGTGAAAACTACGAAAAATCCGGCACACAGCAGTAAAGTAAACACCGGCCTAACCTAGATCTAGAGTTGGTTGTCCTAGCACATCATCTAAAGTGTGTGAGAAAGGTCGTGTGGCTGGGATAGATCCTAAAGTGGGTTATTAGTTGAAGTTGTCTAAAAGTCTGGGTTTGTTAAGGCTTAAAAGGGGATTTAGATTAAAATTTAAATATTAATGAATTAAGAATTTTAATTAAACATATTTTAAAAGTTAATTGATTGCTACCTTTGTTTCACACCGAGGCCGTGAAGTTTATTTCACCTTCCTTGGGGCTAAGCTAATAGCCTCGTAGGCCTGGGTTACCCAGTAGCAATCGGGGTTGATTAAGTTATTTAAATTGGTTAGAATTAAAAGAGTGGATTAATTATAAAAAAAAGGTTAGTTACTGATTTTTAAAGCTTGATTAATTTAAGTTATCCATTAATTGATTCGTGGTGTTGTGCCACCAGGCTCGAGGAACCAGCCTCCTTAGGACACTTAGCCCCGCAGCCCGGAGTAGTCCAGCCGATAAACCAAATTAATGTAATTAAATTAGAAGTTTTAAAAGATTAGATAATTAATAATTAATCTATTTTTAAGATTTAACATCCCTTGAAATCCATTCGTGGCGTTGTGCCACCAGGCTCGAGGAACCAGCCTCCTTAGGACACTTAGCCCCGCAGCCCGGAGTAGTCCAGCTAATAAACTTCATCTTCAGGATGTTTGTTATGTTTTAAGAAGTTTGTTGAATGTTTTAAACATTAAGCTAATATTTTCTGGAGTTTTAGAATAATTTTGAGTTTTAAGAATATTTTAGAATATTTTAATCATTTAATTAAGGGGTTGAAAATTGACTTTTTGATTAAGCTAGAATTATGAAATGTTTGTATTTTATTAAAATACTAGACCTTACTACGATCAGTTAGAAGGTAAGTACGTTGAAATCGGATTTTTCTACATTTTATTACGAAGGTTTGAAGTTTTGAACTAGTTTTAACTACGGTTTGACCAATTTGTTGACTTTTTGACTTTGGCCAGATTTTGGGGGTTTGAATTTTTTTAAAAATACTAGATTTTAATTAGAGTGATTAGCCACTGAGTTTGATTGATTTGGAATTTTCTACAATTAGTTATGAATTTTGGAAGTTTGGGTATTTATTGGAATTATTAAATTGTTTTAATTAAGGGCTCCCTTGATGATTTTGCTCCAAATGGTTTCCTAACTTCTTGAAAATACCTCCAAAGGTCAGAAATGACCTAAGGAGTGATTCCCAAGTGTTTGGGAAATTTTTGGGATTTTTAAATATTAATAATTATTATATTCAATTAAAAGTTGGATTCCACTTAAAATTAAACTGGCCATTAACCTGCTGTCAAATCAGTTGGGTTATAATTTTAATTAATAGGGAATCTAAATTTGGTCAGATAGAGGTATTATACATAATTTTTGGATTTAAAATGAATTTATTACATTTTTTAGAAGTTTTAAAGGCTTAATTAAGGGTTTAGACTTAGGAAATTTAATTAAGGGTCTTAATGATTTCCAAAGCTAATGAAATTTCTCCTAGTGGCTGTACATGTCCCTAAGTTCAAGTCCTTGAAGTTTCAACCCAAGGGGAAGTGAATCCTAATCATTCAAATCCTTCTAAGTTTTCTACACATAAGCCCTTAATTATTGTCCTTAATTGTGTCACTAATTTTAATAGGTTTGAATCAAGGTTTGGCTAACCCTTGGACTTAACATATAAGAGAATACACATAAAAAAAAACACAAACAAATCCTTAAAACTAGGAGAGCCTAGGCTAAGTGGTGTGTGCACAACCTAAGCATGCAACATTCAAAATTAATTATCTTAGAAAAAGATATTGATTAGTGAATAGTTGAAAAGTAACTATTCACTAATCTCCCCCATAATTCATGTTCAAGCACACTTAATCCAAGTTTGAAATTTCAAAGAATTTCTCAATTGCTCTCAAAATTTAACATATATAATTTTAAAATTAATTTTAATATTTAGAAAATAGATCAATCTTGAGGATTTTTTTTTTAGAAAATTTAAGTAATTCAAAATTATTTTTCAATAAGCCTCAAAAATAGTTTTAAAACAAATTTTCTAATATTTTAATGATTTAAAATAAAAATTCTTTGAGTTTTTGAAAATTACTTATGTTAAATATTAATTACCTATTTAATTTAAGTAAGTAATTTAGATTACTTAACATATACATAAGAACTCGCCGCCGGTGACGTGCAACCACTTGGATTTTGTAGTGGGGAGGTAGAGGAGGCTCTGGAGATCCAAAACGAACTAAGAACTCACTCTGGGAGGCTGGGGTTAGTGAGAGAAGGTGCTTTGATCCAATGGCTTCAAAAGTCACCTTTTTTCCTATTCAAACGGCCTGGGCTGGATTGGATGGCTGGGATCAACTCCTGGACTCTCCAGATGATGCCACCTGTCTCTGGGAAAGCTGGAAGGCTGCCGCAAGGGCTGGACACGCCTTATTCCCATTGGGTAGACTTGGGATGAGTGGAGGGGGGGCATTGCCACTTATGGCTAAACCAGGGGTGGAGCTCGGTTAGGGAGCCTATTAGAGAGCTTTATCTCTCACTTAGGACTAACCTAGACGCCTAGATTAGTGAGAAGGAGGCTCACATGTGAGTTTGACCATGGGGCTCCTCCATAAAGCCTTTGTTGACCGAATTGACCAGTCAAAAGGTCAAGGGTGCTAAGGTGACAGTGGGAGATCAATGGCTATAGGTTGGAGAGGCTCCAAGCCTAATCTCACACTCTTTGAGGTCAAATAGGAGGTTTGACCAATTCAAAGAGGTGCTTAAGGCTTTGTTGACTTGGTTTGACCAGTCAACAAAGTTAATGTTGGTGATGTGGCATTTGGAGAGGTAAAAGGTCATTTAGGATAGTTTGGTTAAGAGTCAAAAGTCAAAAGTCAAGGGTAGGGAAAATAGGAGCCAATGTCACTAAGGATTGAGGGTTGACTTGGTCAACTCAAGTTGAGTTAGGTTGACCAAATGTCAAGTGACACTTGAGTCTTATCCAAGAATTGATTTGAATAGGTAATAGGGGTTGAAGAGCTCAAATGAGTCGATTTAACCCATTTAGACCCTTTAAGAGCTAATGGGTCAACCTAAGTTGACTGGGTCAACCAGGTTGACCCAATGGGTGAATCTGGGCTGGACAAATTTGAAAAGATATTTGGGGACCATTGGAGGTGGTCCCCAGGTCTGGGGAGGTCAATTTAGTCAAAATCCCTATTTGAATCCTTGAAGGTCTATTTGGTCAACCTGGGTTGACTTGGTCAACCAGGTTGACCTAGGGTTTGGGTTTGGGCTCAACAGATTTGAGATGACATTTCAAGACTAATGGGAAGGGTTCCATAGCCTAGAGAAGTCATTTAGGTCAAAACACCTATTTGGACCCTTAAAGGGCCTTTTAGGTCAACTGTGTTGACTTGGTCAACCAGATTGACCCAGGTCTCGGGAATGGGTTGAACATGTTTGATTTGATATTTGAAACTTGCTGCAAGTGGTTGCACTCAATTTAGAGTTCAATTGGTTTGAAATGCCTATTTGAGCCCCATAGGGGCATTTTGGTCAACTTTGACCTATTGGTCAACTATGGTCAAAAATGGGTCTAGAAAATGCAGCTTACTGCTCAATGGGTTAAAATCAAGGGTCTGGATGTGATTGGAGGCTTTGATAAGAATTCCAAGGTCAAGATATCAAAGGGGTTAGGTTCAGTGGCATAGGCTGTAAATATTTGAGAGTTTTACAGCCTTTGGATTTTAATTCAGATTCTGGGGTTAGAGACCTCATAATAAGCTCAAAGTTGGAGGGTAATCTCTAGAGACATGTCTTATCACGTTACAAGTGATAGACCCTGAAACAGAGACCATTTGGCTGGGTTTTGAAATGTTTGAAAAATCTCTAAAAAGGGTCTTTAGGACAAGGCCTTAAGACTTAAGATCTGAGTCTGGACTTCTGGATTTGAAATGAATTTCAGGTTTGAATAATTAAAATTGAAATATCCAAACCATTTACAATCATGTTGTGATTGTTAATGGATGGATAGGGTCAAGGCTAGATTAAGGGGAGGATCAAAGTCTGGGTTGAAATTTGGATTCTCAAGTGGATTGAGTCAAAGTTTGGATATGTTTGAAATTTGAATTAATTTGGATTTGACTTGAATGGAGTTCAGATTGATTTGAAGTTTGAATTAATCAAGGGTAGAGATTGATTTGAGTCTGGAATTGTCATAGAATCTAGAGAGATTCTAAGATATAGGATTTAAGGGAATCCTAGGCTCTAGAGTAGGCTCTAAGGTCTAGTTCTAAAAAAGAATCCTAAGGTCTAGAGTGGATCCTAGGATCTTTAAATTAATCTGGAGTTTGGAAGGGCTTTAGTGACCTCATACAAAAATGAGGTCAACATCCTCCAGTGTGATGAACTACTTCATATCACCAGTTTTATGCCTCGAGTAGCCACTGTCCAGGCACTATATGCTCTCACTAGGTCTTTTGTGAGAGCACACCTATAATGTCATTTAAATGTTAGATTTGGGAAACCAAGTGAGCTTGTGTTTCACCTTATGCTTGAATGAATGACATGAATGCATGTTATGTTGTGATGCATACAATTTTAGCCTCCACATTAAGTATGTCCTATGAAGGATAGTGCATGTGTAGTTATGTGTCCTAATATTCCATAAGTGTAACACCAAACACCAGGGAATGTGTTCACTAACCTATGTGGGTGATGGTGCCACTTCTTAGGTTTATGTGATGCATGCTGTATTGAGGGGTTGTGCCACTGAGTTATTAAAGGTGGTGATTTATTATTCTCAAGAGCAATAATTTTTGCTCTTAAAATTTTATTTGCATTTTCATAGCTTTCCACTTCTAGTTTTAACGTATGCTTACTGCTATCTAATTGACATATAAGTTCTTATAATTCCTTAAATGTATTTTCTAGCTCAATATGTGATATTTTCAAGGCATTATGTGTATTAGATAGGTCAATATGCTTCTTATTTAATGCATCAAAATCTTCTAATAAAGTCATATGATTACTATCTAAAGTAGAGTGCTAGGTAATTAAACAAGCAAGCCCTTTTTGCAAAGTAGAAAATTCAGTATTAAGACTTGCATGCATTTTATTAAGCTTCAAATACGATTCATGAATTTTTTCAAAAATAATAAATAATTCATCATAAGAAAGCTAACACGCCTCATCTTGATTTAATTAATCAAGATTATAGTTAGCTATACAACACGAGTTTATTGCCTCCTCCTCTGCTTCTTCTTCTGACAATTCTGAGGAAGAATCCGCCTGAAAAGCTTTTTATGTTTTTTGCTTGGCCCTCTTAAACTTTGGCTTCTCTTCACACTTCTCCTTATTTGGGCGAGTCTTCAGGTTTGGATAGTCAGCTCAAAGGTGGCCTAGTTTTTACACTCAAAGTAAATTATATCAGACAAAACTTTAATAGATTTGAGGCTTTTACCTTTGCTCCAATTATTTTGATGATGCCTCTATTTTCTTTTTAAAAAGCTCTTTAACAAACGTGTCATAAAGGCTATTTCATTATCCTCATCTACTACAGAACTATCAATATCATAACTATTTACTTTTAGTGCAACAGTTCTCTCCTTCTTCTTTTCTCCTGAATCACTTTGCCTTTAACTCACTCCTTGCTCTTAAGTAATGAGTGACCCAAGCAAATTGTCAATGGAATAAACATTTAAGTCTTCAGATTTAGTGATTGTAGTTATCTTGGCATCATATGAACTAGGTAAACATTATAGAATCTTATTAACTTTTTCAGAATTTGAAAATTATCTACCTATTGCATGCAAGGATGTTACTATCTGGGTGAACCTAGTGTATATTTCATATACATTCTCACTATGTTTCATGCAAAAAAAGTTCATATTCATATAAAAGAATGTTTAGCCTAGACTGTTTAACTTCACTTATTCCCTCATAGGTGATACACAACCTATCCCATATCTCTTTCTTGATAGTACATGTAGAAACTCACATATACTTTTCAATTTTTAAAGCAAAAAAGAAATAATTCAGACACTTAGTATTTAATTATGTGATTTTCCTATCCATATTACTCCCTATAATAAATGGAATATCAATTAAAGTGCATTTATGCAGAGCCATTGAATGAGCTATTTTAAAATTAAAGTGCATTCTCCTATCACTTGACCAAAATGTAACCGATAAGATACCTGCGAATGGGTACTTGCATAGGTCTTAATGGGTATACATTTAGTTCCCCAATTTATATGACCCTTTAAACATCAGATGTAAAAAAGGTCAGATAAATGAATACCTTAAAAAAAAGATCATGAATAAATGCAAATCTACTACCATTAAGCCTTTATGAATTTTGAGGTATATGTTTCCCCAGGAATTGGATGGCCTATTTTTTCTATAAATATCCGCTTTGGATCAAATGCAAACATGTAATTATGTCCAACTATATGCCTTAGTTTTGGTGAGATGGATCATCGGGCTACCTGAAGAGTCACCTACAAGTTAGCACAAACCTTATTGGGGATGGAAGTTTCTAATATGGAGGGGGCAACACCTAGTAGGGTGGTCTATTGAGAAGAAGGATGTGTATCCATGGACTCGAGTGTTCTGACCATTTATTCTCTATTGATGAGAAATCTAGTTGTTAATGGGGAGCTAATTATTGTTGAAATGATAGATCATTTACTCATGTTTTGAGGATAAATGAGGTGGATTTTCTTATTATTCCCATGGAGGGAGGCATGATTGTTGTGTTTGAAGGTCTGGAGGATGAAGGGAATCATCCTTTTAGTCTTGGGAGTATGTGAGGGAGAATGAGTAAAGTTCTTGAGCAAAGTGTGAGTATTAATGAGTAGGAGATAATCATTGAGAGGACTGTTGTTGCTGTTGTGAGGGTTGTTAAAGAGGTAACAGAGGATTGGGCTTGGATAAGATGCTTGAGTAATTTTTTCCTCTTTTTGTATACTATGTTTACTAATCCCACCTTTCCCCTGGGAAGATTTCATTGGATAAAATTATTGGTAGGTTGATGAGTTTGAAGTTTGTGGCCAAGAGCAAGGGTGTAGGTAAGCATGGTATTGTTGAAGGGGAGGCTGCTATTTTGATTGGCATTGGTGTAGGAGAAGAGATGGTGACCATTTTGTGTCGCATGAGCACAATAGAGGCTGAATTGCTAGCATTTCTTAGTTTGGCTAATAAGGAGGGTTTTTACTAGAATACTTAATATATTGTAAAGTACCTTGATTGAATGGAATGATTAGCACTAAGTATGGAGATAAATCCTATACTAGAGCATGCCCGATGTGGTCACCATATATGTTGATTTATTTTTTCCTTTCATGTTGTATTTATCCATGGGCTCGAATGTGTTCGTTTGTGTGTATAAATAAATTTCTAATTTCTTGAGAAAAATTAAACACTATTCAGTGTCGAATAGAATGGTGAGGTGGTCCTGCCATGAATTTTGAGATTGACTACTAGTAATGGGTGCCTATGGCTATGCAATCTCATAATGATGAGAGGAAATCGAGAGATCTTCATGAATTAATTTTTATTTATGTTCTACAAGAATTTTATGTGTTGGGTTCTGAACTATAAATAGAAGTAGTAGGACCATGAGGGCAAAAATCTACTTTACCCATTTAGTGTTTCTTGATTCAAAACTTTAAAGAAAGAATGCTTGGATTATGCAAACGTGCTAAAACACTCCATCACGAGAAGAATTTTTTTAGGACTCAACTGACCAATAAGTATTTCTAGTACATTGTTAAGGTTATGTTCTTCTACCACGAGGATTTTTCTATTAATGTAGTGGTATAGGACAAGTGAATCAACTCATCATTGGATGAGGAGCTGTGTTTTCTTGTTAACCATCTATCACTGAGATTTCCCTCGTGTAGAGGTCGAAGAACTTCAGAATTTTTATAGGGTGGTTCCCACTTAGTTAGTTGCTGCCCAACTTCATTGCTATAGTTATAGGCGATTCCCACTCAGTTGCAGCACAACCTCATTGCTGTAGTGATATCTTTTGCTTCTTGGTTACATGAATGCAACATGCCATGGTTATTGAACCTGTTCAGGCATGTCTTTATGGTGATGGCATCTCAAGAATATTTTATCAAATTTTATACATGGTGGGTAGACAGTCAGCCTAGCAAACAAAGTATTAGATAGTAAAGTAAAATTTGTCATGATCATGAATCTTCCTGTGCTCTTTTAATATGGAGAGGGCGGTGTTATTGTCAATGAAGAACAAACCGTTGTTGGCAACACATCATGTGGCTTTATAGAATGGCTTTAGGACTTTCTATGGTTAGCGACACATTGCTCTGGTGGAACTGTGTATTTATTGGATTTTAATTCTTACTTTATCTTCTTTCAAAAAATATCATGGGCTGCACATTTCTGATAAGCATGGTGCCCTTAGCTGATGTGGCAGTGGTGGCTATGAGGCTAAGAGAGAAGCCTTTTCTGTCCATAGAGGAGATTCTTCAAGAAGTTTATTAAAAAAATGGATGCAAATTGAAGCTATCATGTCCAAAGTACCGATGGAGAGAGGCCTAAGGGGAAGACTGATCCTACCATGCCTTTAATTTTTTTTTTGAAGAACTGCAATTACATTAAAAAAAAAAAGAAATACAAAGACATATGTGATAGAAATACTATCACAATCTTTCCTAATCAAGTCAACAATACTTGAAGGAAGGTCACCAAACATAAAACAATCCCAATAAAAAACCCGTAATAAGGCATAATTAATACAACCATCCACCAATTTATTATCTCTCTGGACACAAAATGAAAATTTACATTATGAAAACAATCTAAAAAAGAAAAATCCATTTTATGCACCACATTATTCTGAGCCTTCATTATTGAATCTTGAAGAAGCTTGATCACATTGATATTATCACCTTTGATAATAATACAATTTATTTCATTCATCCATCCTTGAATAAAGTTTTTAAAATAAAAAATAGCAATTAGCTCCAATAAAGAGATGTCCCAATGAAGCATCTTCTTTCCAAAAGTCATAAGAAATCTTCCTTTATGATCCCGAAGAACACCCGCAATACTAGCTTTATTAGAATCCATCAAAGAAGCATCCACATTTAGTTTTATCCAATTTGTAGGTGGGGGATATCAAACTTTAGACAACAAAGAATGCTTATTAGTATCCCAGTTCTTGCAAATTGGAATGAAGAAAGGTTGCAATGAATAAGATAAAAAATTAGCTGCTAAAGAATTAGAAGAAGGAACCTTTAATCCATGCGTATAACAATTCCTAGCCTTCCAATTTTGATAAACAGCATTCAAATAAATTTTAACCACACCAGGATTCACATGAGATATCTTCGCCAATTCTTTCTAGCAACCAGACATTCCATTGAGTTTTGGCAATTGGATTCCCCATCTTTCCAGCGCATGAAAGATTTCTAGCAGTTTACAACATTGTGTAGCAATATGACAATTATCTTAATCTTCATTGCAGCCTTCTGGACACGTACTGTACTCCAGAAGTCTTCTATATTTCATTCAACTCTTAGTTGGAAACGCCTTATTCAAAAGCCTTCACCAGAACATTTTAATTTAGGAATTAGCTTAAATTTCTTCATCCAATTGATGTTAAGAACATCATTTTCACAATTATTCACATTCTAGAAAGCCATTGCAACAATTGATTTCCCATTATTATTTGAAACCAGCTCCAAATGGTCATGTTTCAAGTCTTTATCTACAGGAATTTCATCAACTAATTCTATCAAATTATCTGAAAAGAGATTACGCATAGCCTCCTTATTCCACTCACCATTTACATCCAACAAAGCTGAAACCAATTTTCATCTGTATCATGAATATTGATAAAAGATGGCCACTTATTCAAACATCTATCCAATATCCAAGTATCATTTAGGATACTAATAGATTCCCCATTTAAAATTCTCCATTTAACAATATGCTTCAAAAAATTAGCATCGTCTCTCAAAATACACCAAGTCGTAGAAGAATTTCTCATTGTATCTTCTTTCCAAATATCATTTCCACATTTGGCTGAAATAATCTTGTTAAGCAAAGAATTTTGGTTTTGAATAAAATGCCACACAATTCTATCTCTTAAAGGTCCTTGTCTTTGAACAGCCCCATGAATACCCCATCCTCCTTGAACAAAAGACTTGCAAAGAGTCTCCCAAGTATTGTAATACATACCAGTTGTCCCTTGTTCCTTATGCAATAGAAAATTCCTACAACACTTATCTAAATTATAAAGAATACTCTTAGGAACCAATGAATGGGTCATGGAGAATAGAGGAATAGAAGAATAGACTGACTTCACCAAAGCAATTTTTCCAGGTAAAGATAAATTTCATAAGCTCCAAGTACTAAGTTTATTCATAGCTTTACTAAGAATAAAATTAAATCTACAAATTTTATTCTCCTAGTAGCCAACTTAACACGAAGATAAAAGAGTTCCTTGACTTTATGAAATCCCAAAATTCTTCCTACTTTCTTTTGAGCCTTCTGAGAAATAGATTTCCCATATAAAATATCTAATTTATTCTTATTAATCCTTTGTCCGGTCCACTAATAGTAATCAGCCATAATCTTATTAATAGACTTAGCATTGGATAACAACAATCATTACATCATCGATATATAACAAATGAAAAATTTTGGGAGTATTAGAAACAATTCTAATACCAAGCTCCTATCCTCTTTCCCAAAAAAGATTTTGATAATAGTTCTAAACATAAAATAAAAAGTCCCAGAGACAGTGGACATCCTTGTCTAGATCCATATTTAACATGAATCCATTTACTCTTTCTCCCATTAATAATAATTGAAAACTTGGGATGAGTAACACATTGAATAATTAACTTAATAAACATATCCAGAAAACCCATAATCAATAGGACCTGATTCAATGTCTCCCAACACATACTATCATAGGCATGCTCCATATCAAGTTTAAGCATCATAAACCTAGGCTATATTTTGAGATTATAAATTTATTAATGATCTCATGAGCAAGAAGATAATTAAAAGAAATTGATCTACCTGAAATAAATGCCACTTGTTGTTTTGAAACAACATTTAGAATGCATTCCTTTAATCTATTCCATATCATACCAGCCACCACTTTGTATATAGTTTGACATAAACTAATTGGTCTGAAATTTTTAACTTCATTAGCATTACTAACCTTGGGATCAAGACAACCATTGTTTCTTTCCAATCTTCAGGCATACATCCCGATTCAAAGTAAGCTTTCACTGCATTCCAAACCTCCACATGAATAATATTCTAATAGCTCTTAAAAAAGAAGGAATTCACCCCATCATTTCCCGGAGACTTGTTATTGTCCATCTTCATAATTATAGAAATCAATTCTTGCTTTTGAAAATCTACCATTAGCAACTTCTTTTGATCTTCATTCAGCATATTGCGCATTTTTAGCTTCGGCCAACCATCCAAAGAGCATCTTGTAGTTCCATTTCTTCATAAAGAAATCCTTACAAACTATATGAATATCATTAGGATCGGTAATAGGAATTCCATTCAAATTTTTAATTTGATGAATAAAATTACCATTTCTTCTAGAATTAGCAAAGTTTTGAAAGAATCTTGAATTGATATCTTCTTCATCAAACCATTGAGCTCTTGAGCGTTGCCTCCACCACGTTGATAATCTAGCAGGAGTCACATTAAGCTCATGAACTTTCATCCTCAAAACAACAAGCTTTTTCGTGAATTAAACCAATGACATTCTCCTCCTCTTGTAGTGATAAAATTTTTGCTTGCAATTCTTCTTTCATTTTATTTAAGTCTTCTAATTTCTTTTTACTCTAGTCAAATAGACTTTTAAGAGTTCTTGCAACTTTTTATGAAGGATATCTGAATCACATCCATAGTCAACTTTGTGCCAAGCTTTCTTAACCACACCCCAAGAAGAATCATAAGAACACCTCACATTTTCAAATTTGATAGATTTCTGAAATTAAACATGCTCATTAAGAAGATTGATAAGAATGGGACAATGGTCCGAAGAAACTCTAGCCAAATGATTAATAACTGCAAATGGGATAAGATTCAAAGCTTTAGAATTTAGACAAATTCTATCAAGCCTTTCCTAATTACGAGCTAATCCTTCTTTGTTATTACACCATATAAATTTGGGTCCCCTCAACCCAATGTCATGAAAATCATTCATATTTAAAATGTCCATCTCTTGCGGCCTTTTTGAGAACAAGAGTCTTTTACCTCTTTTTTTTTTTCATTTTTGGAAAGTATGCAATTAAACTCTCCCCCAATAATACAAGGATCTGCTACGGATGTATATCCTTCAATCAGCTCCCATAACTTCCTTCTTTCACACACATTCTTTTTACCATAAATAATAGCAATAGTCCAAGTAATACCCTTAGGATCCATTAATTTCCTAATAATACATTGATTTGATGAAGTAAGAACAGAAAAGGAAGAAAAATTACTCTTCCAAAGAGCAAGTATGCCACCAAAAGTACCTTTAGCATCAACATGAAAGAAATCCCAATCACTCCCAACAATTCTACTAACTTCATTTTTATCCAATTAAGCCAATTTCGTTTCCACAAGGCCAATAAAGAACACTCCATTATCTTTAATCACACTTCTTAGATAGTGCGAAGCTTCTTTTTTCTTAGCTCCCGTACAATTCCAAAACATCAAAGAAGCCATTATGAAAGTAATGGGGAGTAGACCCCAACACTATTCACCTTATCACCTCCTTTCCTACCTCTAAGACTGCTCTTTAGAGGTCCAAATTTTTTAAAATCCTTCTTCTGGTTAGTTGATACTTTAGTATCATCATTCTTCTTTTTAGATGTATTATAAATATGATTATTACAAACATTAACACCTTTAGGATTGGAAATAGATGCCTTTGATTCAGTAATACCATATTTATTTTTAATAAAAACATAATGGTCATTCTTTCCAGCTTCATCACTAATAGGCTCCTCTTAGATATTATGAAATTCTTTCTTTTCTTTATCAACAACTACAGGAACACATTCCTCTTTCGATTCAATTATACACAGTCTTTTTCTGTAATAACCAAAGAATGATCACTCTTTCCAACTTCATCACCGGTGACTTCAACTTGAATAGAAAGAATAACACCATTTTTTTCATCTCAATTAGCAGCAATTGTAGGAACATATTCACTTTCTTCCAATATATCCTTATCAATACCACATTTAGTATTCTCAATTCCATCCAGTTGCATAAGAAGATTATCATTCTTATAAAAAATGATCTGTATATCTGTACCTTCAACATTACCTTATGGAAAATCAACATTAAGCATCTTATCCTCCCTCGGACTCTTCAAAACTAAACTTGGCTTATCATCCACCAAATTGGACTTAGTATTGATTTTCTCAACATATTTAACTCCAAAAATAGCAGCATTATACATTCTGTTAGAAATTAATATTTTCTTACCACGATTAACAAGAATCCATGGACCATATTCATCTTTATATTCCTTTATTCCTTTAACAGGAACAACATCATGAATGTTTTTCCCTTTTTCAACATTCATATAAGCAGAGTTCAAAGAATCTATTCCATTAGATACAAGATTATCCTTAACAGATAAATCTACCTTCTTTGGGTTAATATTCATTCTACATTCTTGTGAATCATGGCCAATTCTCCCACATTGATGAGATTTTTTCATATCAAATCTTTTGAAAAAAATGACCATAGAATCCCTCAACCCATACACCTTATGGAAGCTTTTCATCAATGTTAATATGAACACATATTCTTGAAAACTCTCTTCTACCCCAATTAAACATATTGCCATCAAGAAACAATGGTTTACCAAAATTTGATGCAATTCTAGTAATGTTGTTTTCATAACAGCAATATAAAAAAAGATGTGGCAACTGAATCCATACAGGGGAATTTATATTCATCATAGAAAGAATTGAGAAGCTAGGAGTCCATTCTTCCATACCAAGATGTGTCCGACAACAAACCAAGGTCCTCCGCTCAATATAGCCTCCTTAACATCATGGAATGGAATGAACATAACATCCGATCCATTCCTAAATTAGTTAGGTGAAAAGCACCTAAATGAGTCCATTGTCTTTGAAGCTCAGTACTAATGAAAAAAAAGGGATAGAATTTCCAAAGACCTTAACCACAATAAAATTACGAAGTCTATGAATATTAACTTTCTAATCATTTGATTGAATTTTGATAGCCAATCCATCTTCAGTCTTTTCAACATTACCAGGAGGATTAACAATCCTTATATGTGGTTTTCTCCAAGCATTAACATAATCCATTTACTTGAGAAATTCAATATTATTAATGCCTGGCTCAATATCCGTCCTAGAATTAACTGTGATAATCTTCTCTTTAAGTGAATTTGGCATCACATTGCAATCAGATAAAACATCAGACGACGAGAGCACTTGCATGAAAATTAGAGAAATAATAGTTTCAAGAGCAATGTTACTCACTTTCAAAAATCTATTAACTTTCATATTTAAACCAGATGAGGATGAAGCTTCAAAATAATTCTTGCGAGCTGCATAATATTTACTAACAGATTTGATCGCTTGAAAATCTTCAATTTCTACAATATGATCTTTACCCTTTCTAGGGTAGAAATCACTCTTCTGAAAATCAAGCTTCTTCATCACGTCAAATTGATCTCTAATAATCAGAGGTGAACCCCATGACCTTCTATGATCCAAACCAGAAGTAGAGGAGGGATTGGTCACTGGCGAAGACCGTCGATCATCCCCCACCATAATCATGAACAAATAAAATTCAAAATCTAATAGGAGTTTCTCTCACTAGAATGAGAGTTTCTCTCACTAGAAGGGAAAGAACCAAGTGCACTTTTCCTACTATGCCTTTTAAGCAAAATAAGGTTGCAAAACCATCTAGAGTGAAGGTGTTTTTTCTAGACTTGCCCCCATGGGATGATGAGACTGTTATTATGGCTCATAGGAAAAGCTAGTTGATGATGATGAGGCCCTTGAGGTTCTAAGAGTTATTCATCATCCGAGAAGCTCGAGAGGTCCAGTGAGAAGGGAGAATTAGTAGGTGAGAATCAGGGTGTTGAAGTTGAATCAAGTTAGTTTTTAATAATTGTGTATTATCCATAATCCTATTAAAATAGTATATTTTAGAGTAGGATCCATCTAAGCTAGACTGTTCATCTATGAACTCTCTAGTGGATGAATAGTAGAAAGTGTACTGCTCTAGCCACCTCTTCATGGGGTTTGGATGCCAAATTGATGTGCTTGGAAGTGGTGAAGAAGCATACTGAGTTCACCCTCTTTAAAGAGAAGAAGATCCACTGTGAGATGGTGAACAGTGCTAAATGGTTAGAGCACAAGATGCCCTAGATGTAGGAACTACATAAAGTTAAGATGGAGTTTGTTATAACACAAAATTTTGAAAACTGTAGTTTGACATGCAATAGTCAAGATTTTATTCAGGAGTCATTAGTAAGCCCAAATCATAACCCATCTTCTTCATAACATCTCTATTGTTGTGTTTTAGTTTTCCAAATTTTTTTATAATTTTTGGGCACTGGTGAAATTCTTTGAGAAATTTACACCTAACGGTACAAGTGGGGGTTTTAGAACCATCAGATGCCCTTTTTACAAACTGATTTTACAAAAATTTTCTAAATAGAATAAGTTATTTATGGATATTTTTCTTCAATTTTCTGAATCGCTAAAAGAATTTCTATGATTTTATAATATTGTAATATTAGTATTTTATTATTAAAATATCAAAAACACTTAAATCTAATCATTCCTTTTCATTCAAGCCATATGTTTATGTATAATAGAGAAAACTTTTTGGAAATTAAGAAGAAAGATAAGAGAGAGAAGGAATGAAGTTGGGTTTTGAAAGTTGTAGAGAGATTTTTGTCCGTCGCCCCAGTTGAGAAATTTGCTCATTTCGAGGTAGGTTACATTTTACCTATTTCAGATTTCAATAATTTTGTGTTTTTTGTATTTTTTCTGATCAAATTTGTATTTTTGTAACTAAAAAATTAGGATAATTTTGTTTTGGTAAAACTTTTACCGCATAACTTTTTATATGTTATAGACACTTTATTTACAAACATTTTGAGAATATTCTAAAAATTGTTTGCTGGGTGATTTGAAAAAACAATGATTTTTGCCTACTAAAAAATTTATTTTGATATCTAAACATAGTGCTTCAGTTCAATTAATGCTTCAGATGATGATTACATAATTTGTGGTAAATTGGTTATGTTTGGAAATTAAGAATTTTTACATAGTATTATTTCTTCTGTCTATTATTGGGTTATTTTGACAAATTCTGAATTCAATCCAATTATGCCTTAATTAATGAAATTCATTGAAAGATATGTTCTGAAGTGCTGTGTTGTTTCGTTGATGCCAGTGGGCGACTGAGGTGGGATTCTATTATGCCAGCATCAGTGGCTGGCTGAGGTGGGATTATGTTATGCTGGCACTAGTGGGCGATCATGGGCAATTGAGGTGGGATTGTCTTATGTTGGTGAGATTCTGTTACCTAATTATTGTTATGTTAGAGCTGATGGGCTATCAAGGTTAGATTCTATTATGAAGTGTTTGCTTATAATTTAGTTTATTTTAGTATTTATTTAATTGAATTTAATTTAATTATATAATTTAGCACAATGATCTCAGTTCTTTGGGTTATGATTATTGATTTTTATTTAAGGCAATGATAGCCTACTGAGTCGTGTTAGCTCATTCATGCTTTTATTTTTAGGCTAGAAGAAGGGTAAGGTGTGAGCCAAGTAGTTGGGATAATAGACTCCGATTTGGGTTGTAGTATGTTTTGGTTAGTTTTAATTTTTTGTTGGCCTAACTTTTATTTCTATTGTTCTCTCTGTTGCCAAGCATTGTTGTAAATAGATTTAAGATTGTATACATTTTGGATGATATATAAAAAAATCATATTGAGATTAAGTAGTCTTATCATTTTATATTACATTCAATAATGGCTCTATATAGTATATAAATTAGAAGTTTTTTTAGTACTTCTCCAACCAGATCTTGCGGTTAGTTTTTTCATAATTAGATATGGTATGACCAATGTGTTATCAGGTCATATCAAGTCGAGTTGTGATAAGATTTTTTGTATAAGAGCATAGGTTGGAGAAGTGAATTATAATAGAGCCATAAGAATTAATACAAGAATGTGCAATGATTTGGGTAGTTTTGGGTTTTCATTTTATTTTATTTTTTTTACATGCATGTGTTACATTCAATTGTATTTTAGGATAGCTAATCCACCTCAATTAGATCCAGTTATGACCAAGGGTCAGAGTTATAGTCAGGCAGCAACAGGTTCAAGGTATAGCTCTTACACTCAGTGCTGAAGTGATTTCACATATTATAGGTATAGTGGCATAACTAGTTGGTCAAGCTCACACATAGGTTGTTACTACCGGATCTTATGACATGGATAGATATTTGTAGAATTTTATGAGGTTACAACCTCCTAGAATTTTAGGTGTTATTAAGCCTAGAGCAACTAAGGATTTGCTGATGAGGATAAAGTAGACTTTATATGGGATGCATTATCTTTCTAAGAGGAGAGTTGCATTAGCTACATTTTTATTTGATGGCGAGATAAAGCGTTGGTGGTTAGGCCAACAAAGAGTGAAATTTTAGTGTCATGTAAATACCATGATTACTTGATATGAGTTTACTGAGACATTCAAGACATGGTTTATACTTCTGTCTTCTAGGAGACAATTATAGAGCTCTTTTCTAAAGTTGATTCATGGGAGCATATCAGTGATGCAATATGAGGAAGAGCTTACGGCTCTCTCGAGGTTTTATCCACTTTTAATTAGTACTTCTAAGAAGTGTTATTAATTTTTGGAGGGACTCCGAGATGCTTTGAGGTAGCCATTATTGGCACAAGATATTACAGACTTTGCTCAGTTGGTCAAGAGGGCCAAGAGGATAGAGACTGATCTAGTAGTAGTGCAATAATAATGTGCTACACGCAAGAAGAGATTTGGTGGTGAAATAACTATCAATAGCCATTTTAGGAAGAAGAGCATGTTTAGACCTGCTAAGTTTAAAAGGAGGGGCAACCGATAGCAATATCTTCTGGATTAGATAGAGGCCGTGTTATTAGTTCTAGGGTTTCAGTGAGTGAGACCTCATTATGTTAGTAGTGTGGTATAATACATAGTGGTCAGTGTTATAGAGCATCAGGCAGGTGTTTTCATTATGGACAAATTAGATATAGGATTGCTGAGTGTCCATAAGGTGGTTTCGATAGATTTTTTGATTTCATAGGCCTACACAGTCAACTATGTGTAGGCCAAGGGAAGTACCACCTCGACCATGTACTATGGCTTCAGGTAATTAGGATGTTGGTCCGATATCATAATGTTAACTTTTTGGAGGTTCACGAGGTGCAGGTAGTATTATTGTTTTGACCTTAGTGCATCTATAAGTTTACAATCTAATGTACCAAAAGGCCAGGGAGTCACTAGATGTTATGATAGATACAACTTTTTGAAAGTTCATGAGGGTTATTAAGCCCTTATAAACTAGTCTCGAGGCTAACCAAGAGGGGGTGAATTGGATATTTAAAAACGTCTTTAACTAAAAGAAAAATAATTTTATATCTTACAGCGAAAACAAATTAAATCAATCGTAAAAGGGTTAATCAGAGATTTCACCCAAAGTTAATGTAGTAAAAATAAAGTGTATAAAATAATCAAAAAGAACATGCCAGATTTATAGTAGTTTTGTCTAACCTGACCTACATCCACTCCTTGGAGGCACCCTTCGAGTATTACACTAAACCTTTAGCGATTCCTTTAGCCCACATAACTAGGTAGAACAGTCCTTGTAAAATCACTTCCACCTTCCTCGGTTTGACGGAGTGGCTGGGTTTTTTGACACTAAAGAGATCTTCTTCATCTCAAAACTTCCCTCAAGATGAACCTTGAATCTGATGGTACTAAGGTGCAAGTTTGCCGGAGCAACCGTGTGAAACCCCCTCCACACTCCCTTGAAACCCTCTCTAAGGATCTTCGCCCTCTCAAACTCCACCCTTTCCTCTCTCCCTTTTAAGTTCTCTCTTTAAGTTTTCTCTGGAAGAACGAAGACACAATGGATGCTAAAGACACTTACCAAGTGTCTTGAAAAAACTTAATTAGAGGGCTTTTAAAAACCCTAAAAAATAATTATGGCGGCAAAGATTATCCAGTACGATTGCATAATCATCAAGTATGATGTGCTTAAATAGAGGGCTTCACAAAACCCTAAAACACAATTTTGGTACTAAATTCCATCCTGGAAGATCGTAGGATCATCTAGTACGATGTGCAGAATTTGACCTGATAGTCCTTGATGATCTCAGGATAGTCTTCGATGATCAGTTCAAATTTGTACAGATAGTCTAGTATGATATACAGATCATCTAGGGCAATCTGATTGAATAATTTAACCATAATAGTCCCCTAATCACTATTTAGGCATGATTATTATTGATCATCTATAATGATTAGAACAAAATTTGAATCTTAAATCCTTGCTTAAATTTTTATTAGCAGCTATTTTTCCAAGATCTTAAAGGATTATCAAGGATGATCAAAATCTTATAGTATGATTAGTTTAATGAGCTGATCATCCTGGATGATCGAAATCATCTAATATAATTAGTTCAAAACTTGAACTTTTGGTTATGACTATATCTCACTCCCTTGAGGGTTTATGTGCATGGACACCAAGCTATCAAATATATTTACAATACTTGACTCAAGAAATATAAATTTCATCAATGAATATTATAGACTCTTTACAACATATTCTTATTCTAGCAATCTTGAGCTCTAATTCTTCGTTTGATGGTGCATGGTGTTCCTGAAATGTTAGTATATACAAAAGCAAATATATAATAAAAATACTATAAGATATAAAGATGTTAGACATAATATTTATTATCATAAAAAATATTAACCTGTGAGCTTAAGTCGCAACAATCTCTCCCTCTTTTATGATGAAAAATATTACTAATGAATTTTGTAAACTAAATGTATTTTTCCTTAATCCCTCTTTTCTAAGATAAAAATTTAAAAATAGGAGAAAATAAAAACTTTCTTTTTAATTTTTATTTTAAAATAAAATAAGTAAAATAAAATAAATTACTAGATAAAAAGATAAACTAAAACAAATATACAAAAATAATAGTATATTCTCTCCTTTTGATATTATCAAAAAGAATAGGAGCATAGAAAACTTAAACAGTAAACAACGACTAACAAAAAATAAATAATCCCTAATTTAGTGAAGAAGATGTTTTTAAAAGAATCAGTTTGAAATTTTAAATTTTCTTGGAATAAAAAAGTTACCTCTTGATTTTTTTCAAAAACTTAGTAAGGCATGTATTGATAATGCATAACCCAAAAAGGTTAGAGATTAAGAAATTGTTAATCCAAGCTTAAGTTCCTTTAAAGGCTTAAAAACTTTTAAAGCTAATATCTAAATAAAGGAACAAACTAGAGAAGGAAACACTAATCTTTTCAAAACTCCTTTCATGAAATATATCTAATATAAGATTAATAAAAAAATTGGTAAATCAAGAATCATAATTTTTAAACTCAAGTATCAAAAATATCAATAGATAAAAAAGTTTTCTTAAGATTTAATAAATACAATAACGGTAAGCTAACTTATTGTTGGCTCATTTTGAGCCACTTTATTTATTTTTGGTTCACTTTGCTCATCTTTTGATTTTTGATACACTTTGTGTATCTTTTCAGATTTGGAGTCATTGTGCATCTTTTAATTTTTGATACACTTTGTGTATCTTTTCATAGTTGGTGTCATTGTGCAACTTTTTATTTTTGGGTTCATTTTGTGCATCTTTTCTTTTCAACAAATGTGCTTCCTTTCTTTAATTTTAAAAATATAGGGAGATGAAAAAAGTTTAATTTCAAAGTCTAATTTATAATTTGATAAATATTTTTGATAAAAAGTAAAATAACCTTATTAAGAAATGAGATAAAGAGATGAAATCATGAGTTTTCTTCATTTAGCTATTTTTACAGAAGTCAATCACAACTTACATAAAAATTTAAAAATATAAGAGGTAAATTTTTCAATTTTTTTTTAAAAAGATTTTTTTCAACCAATTTGATTTTCTAACGAGTAAAAAGTGATACATTTGTATTGATCAAAGAAAACTTCACAAAAAAAATAAATAAAGACAAATTTAAATTTTTTAAGTAACAAAAAAAAAAACACTAAGAAGAAAAAAAACCCTAAGAAAACTCAAAAAATAAATAATAACAAAACGAATAAAAACATACATGTATACACAAAATAAATAAACACACAAGCAAGGCTTTAAACATTATCTTGCTCCTAGTTTGTTGATTCAGAAGTTAGGTCTACCCAGTAGATTTTTTAGTTTTTTCTTATTTGCCCTTTTTATAATTTTCTTAGCTTTACCCTTTCCTTTACATAAAGAGTTTCTAAATTAGGGCATTGATTTTTCATATGTCTTGATTTCCTACACCCAAAATAAATAACATCAAATGAAATCTTAACATTCTTACCATTTTTATCCTTATTCCACTTGTGTTAATGTTGATGATTATGCATTAGTATATTTTCAAAATTGCTTGTAAACTTATCACTTTCATCATCTATTAAGTCACTTTTCTCCATGTCTTCAACTTTTAACACTATCATTTCACCTACATCTATAAGTCTTTTGCCCAAATATTGCTCGTAGGTAATGAGTGAGCCAATTAAATTATCAATATAATATTTATTCAAATTTTTTAATTCAAAAATAACAACAACTTTGGCATCAAACTTGTCAAGTAGACAACATAGAATTTTATTGACTTTTTTAAAGTTTAGTTTTTTTTCTAAGGCATATAATGATGTCACTATTTAAGTAAACCTGGTATATATATCTGGTATAGTCTCATAAGAATTCATGAAAAATAGTTCAAAATCATGCATTAAAATATTTAACCTAAATTTCTTAACTTCACAAGTACCTTCATATGTAGTGTGTAATTTATCCCAAATTTTCTTGGTAGTAGTATATGAGGATATTAACATACAATCTTCAAAATTTAAAGAAAAAAAATACAAATATTTAACATTCAATTTAGCATTCATTTGTTCTACTCTACTCCATTGATTGAAAGAAATATCAATTCTAATTCCTTCTATAATACGTAATAATACATAATAACCAATTAGAATCATGTGCCACATTTGAAAATAAATTGTTTGCACAAAAGTATATATGTGAATTTTCCAAAAATTAAAAGTAATATTTTTAAATAAAGATGGTCAAGTTATTGAATATCCTTTCGTAATATTACGATTACAAAAATTGACCATTGATTGAAATTCAAAAGTTTTCAAAAATTTAATTTATGAATATCACTCTGATACTACTTGAAAGTTTGTAAGGGTTGTTAAACCTTTATGAACTAGTCCTGAGGCTAACCAAGAGGGGATGGATTAGATATTTAAAAGCTTCTTTAACTAAAAGAAAAATCTTTTTATATCTTGTAGTGAAAATGAATTAAATTAATAGTAGAAAGATTGATTAGAGGTTTCACCAAAGCAATTAATCATAATAAAAATAAAGTGCAGAAAATAATTAAAAATAACACACTATATTTATAATAGTTTAGTCAAACCTAACCTACGTCCACCCCTCAGAGGCACCCTTCGAGTATTGCACTAAAACTTTAGTGACTCTCCTTTAGCCCCCACAACTAGGAGGAGAAGCCTTTATAAAATCACTTCCACCTTCCCCTATGTGGCGGTGTAGTCGGGTCCTTTGACAGCAAAGAGATCTTCTTCTTCCCAAAACTTCCCTGAAGACAAACCTTGAATCTGATGGTACTAAGGACCAGGCTTACTGGAGCAACCATGTGAAACCCCCACCATAGTCCCTTGAAATGCCCTCCAAGGATCTTCTCGCTCTTAAACTCCACCCTTTCCTTTCTCCTTTTCAAGTTCTCTTTATGTTTTCTCCAAAAGAACGAAGACACAATGGCTTCCAAATACACTTACCAAGTGCCTTGATAAAGCTTAAATAGAGGACTTTGAAAAATCTTAAAAATTAATTTTGGCAGCAAAGATCATCTAGTAAGATCGTATGATCATATAGTACGATGTTTTTAAATAGAGGGCTTACCCTTAAAATACAATTCTGAGACCAAATTCCATCCTGGACAATCATAAGATCGTCTAGTATGATGTAGAGAATTTGAGATTATAGTCATGGATGATCTTAGGATAGTCTTGGATAATCAGTTCAAATCTTTATAGTTATTCAAATAGGATATACATATTATCTGTGGTTTTGCCTATGGGAGATGAAATAGTAGCTAGTAGGGTTTGTTTTTATGATTTCAAAATTTTAGATGGAGTTTGGCGATCTGGTTTGATTCTGGTACCTATTTTTGTATTTGATGTCCTTTTAGGTATGGACTAGATGAGTCGACATATGGCTCTGATTGATTTCTTGAAGAAGAAAGTGACTTTATATCAGAATGGTGAGAGCTTTATATTTAAGGGAATCTGAGGTGTTTTTGCTTGTTTGATTTCTACTTTATAAGCAGATAGAATTTGGAGAAATGGTAGCATAGTATTTTTACCATTTATTAGAGATGTGGACTCTCTTCTAATTCTTTGAGTAGTGTCCCTATAGTTCGGGAGTTTCCAGATATCTTCCTATAGGAATTAGTAACTTTACTAGCAAATAAAGAGATAGAGTTTTGTATTGATCTCTTTTGGGTACTACTTCAATCTTTAAAGCCCTGTATATAATGGCACCAAAGGAGTTTCAGGAGTTGAAGGTTTAGCTTCAAGAGTTATTTGATAAAGGATTTATTCACTTTATTATATCTCCGTGGGGAGCACCTATTCTATTTTTGAAGAAAAAGGATGGTATGATGCACATATATATTGATTACAGGGAGTTGAACAAAGGAACTAAAAAAAATAAGTACCCTTTGCCTAGATTTATAATTTATTTGATCAGCTGGTTGGATGTTTAATATTTTCTATGATCAATATATGATCTAGTTATCACTAGTTAAAGGTAAGGGAAGATGATATGGAGAAGACTACATTTAGTATGAGGTACAAACATTATAAGTTTTTAGTCATGCCATTTAGAGTGACTAACGCCCTAGTAGTCTTTATGGATTTGATGAATAGGATTTTCATGAAGTATTTGGACCATTTTGTGATCATCTTTATATATAATATTCTAATTTATTCTAGATATAATAAGGAGGAGTATGCAACAAACTTGAAGAATGCTCTAGAGATTCTATGGCAACATCAATTATATGATAAGTTCTCAAAGTGTGAGTTCTGGCTGAGGAGCATTTCATTTATAGAGCATATAGTGAGTAATGCATGGATTTTAATAGATCCTTGGATGATTCATGTTGTTTCTAATTAGCCATGGCCTCCTATAGTTTAAGAGGTTCATAGTTTCTTAGGCTTTGCTGGCTATTATTGGAAGTTTGTGTAAGAATTTTCTTGTATTTCTTTTCCTTTGACAAGACAGACTCAGAAGTCAGTAGCTTTCATTTTTTGCTCCAAAGTGTAAGGAGAGTTTTTAGCTGTTGAAGGATCATTTGACTTATGCTCTACTTTTTACTATTCCTTCAGGCACCAAGGGCATCATTGAGAGATCTGGAACATGAGCTAATACAATATGGAAAAGTGATTTCTTATACATCTCTACATTTGAAACCACATGAGAGGAACTATTTGAGACATGATATTGAGTTAGCTGTCGTTGTATTTACATTAATGTTTTGGAGGCATTACTTATATGGAGTAGATGTGAGATATTTACAGACCATCGGAGCTTGAAGTATATTTTTAATCAAAAGGATTTGAATTTGAGGCAAAGAAGATGGTTAGAGCTGGTCAAGGATTATTATTTATCTATTTAGTATAAGCTTGATAACGTGAATATGGTAGTAGATGCTTTGAGTAGGAAGTCTTCAAGTACTTTTCTTTTGTTGCTTACTTCTATGGACTTTCATATTTGAAATTTAGAGAAATTTGATATATAGGTGGTATCTGTTGATATAGATATGAAATTATTAGCTCAGATGATTATTTAGCCCACTTTATAAGAAAGAATTCAAGAAGCTCAAAAATTAGATACATAGTATTTAAAGTTGAGTGATCATATTAAGGATGGTAAGAGATTCAAACTCTCTTTATATGATTATAAAGTCATTTTCTATAAGGATAGATTATGAGTTCCTTTTGTTAGTGATCTGAGAACTAAGATCCTACACAAGGCACATTACTCGAGCTATATTATTCATCCAGGAAAATGTACGGAGATTTAAAATGTATATTGTTGTGGCCAGGATTAAAGAAGGATGTAGTCGAGTTTGTTTTGAAATGCGAGGCTTATTAATTAGTAAAGGTAGAACATTAGTGACTAGGTAGTCTTCTACATTTGTTACATATCCCTAAGTGGAAATAGGAGGAGGTGATGATGGACTTTGCTATGGGTTTTTTCAGATCAATGTAGGGACATGATATAATTTGGTTTGTTATTGCTCATTTAACCAAGTCATCCCGTTTTATTTCGATCTGACAGAATGATCCGGTAGACATACTACCATAGATATATGTTAGAGACATTATCTGATTGCATCGTGTGCCAAAGGTGATTGTATCTGATAGTGATGGGCGGTTTACCTCTAGATTATGGAGAGGCATTCAGCAGGGTCTAAGTATGAAATTGCATTTAAGTACAACTTTTTATCCATAGACAAGAAGAAAGTCCTTAAGGACTATTAAGGTACTGGAGGATCTTTTGAGACTCTATTTTCTGGACTTTGGAGGAAGTTGGGAAGATCATATCGCATTGATAGAGTTTCCATATAATAATAATTATTAGTCAAGCATTGGCATGGCTACTTATGAAGCCTTGTACGGTAGGAAGTGTAGGGCACCTTTATCTTTGGAAGAGGTGGGTGATAGACATGTGATAGGATCATTGTTTGTGGATGAAATTATAGTAAATATTATGCTTATTAGAGAAAGATTGAGAATTGCACAGGATAGGCAGAAGAAGTATTATAATTAGAAACATAGGCTGGTGGAATTTTAGGTTGATGATTTTATTTTTGTTAAGGTTAGTCTGATGAAAGGTGTTAGTAGATTTAGAAGAATCAGTAAGTTGAGTCTAAGGTATATTGGACCTTTTGAGATTATTAAAAGAATTGGTAGCTCTACTTGCAGGTTATTGTTACATGATCATATGTCCAATATACATATTATATTTCATTTATCTTCTCTAAAGAAGTGTGTATCTAATTTTGAAAAGAGATTATCTGTTGAATATTTGGAGGTTCATCTGAGTCAACACTACCGAGAAAGCCATATATGATTTTAGCAAATGATGTCAGGAACTTCAGGAGTAAATAGATTTTGATAGTCAAGGTGTTGTGGAAGCACAGGACCTCTAGAGAGAATACTTGGGAAAAGGAATCTGAGATGAGATAGCTCTACCCATATTTATTCTGACGTATTTTGATGTGGAAATGTGGAGGATGAGATTTTTTTAAGGTGGGTGAATTGTTATAACACAAAATATTGAAAACAACATTTTGAACTGCAGCAGTCAATTTTTTATTTAAGAGTCCTTATATACCCAAATCATAAACCATTTTTTCCATAACATCTCCAATATCATGTTTTAGTTTACCTAATGTTTTTATAATTTTTGTGCACTGGTGAAATTCCTTAAGAAATTGGAATCTAACGATAGACGTGAGGGTTTTGGGACCATTAGATGTCCATTTTGCAAACTAATTTCAGCAGATTTTTCAAAATAAAATAAGTTTTTTTTTTATGGATATTTTTTATAATTTTTGGAATCCCTAAAATAATTTATATGATTGATATATTAAAAAAATAATTATAATATTATAATTTTATTATTTTATAATATCTTAAAAAAACTTAAATCTAATCGTCCCTTTTCATTTAAGCCATATGTTTACATTTTTACAGAGAAAGCTTTTTGGAAATTGAGAAGAAAGAGAATAGAGAGAACGAAACAAGTTGGGTTTTAACTACCGTAGAGCGATTTTCATCCGTCGGCCCACTTGAGAAATTTGCTCGTGTCGAGTGAGGTTAAGTTTTACCTATTTTAGATTTCATTAATTTTGTGTTTTTAGTTTTTTTTTAATTAAATTTGTATTTCCATAATTAAAAAATGAGGATAACTTTATTTTCGTAAAACTTTCACAACATAACTTTTTTATGTGCTATAGATATTGTGATTACGAACATTTTGAGTATATTCTAGAAATTTCTTGCGATGTGATTTTGAAAAAGCAGTGATTTTTTCCTACTCAAAAATTTATTTGGACAACTAATTATAGTGCTCCAATTTAATTAAAGATTCAAAATGATATTTTATATAATTTGTGATAATTTGGTTATGTTTGAAAATTTTGAGTTTTTACTTAGTGGTATTTCTGTTGTCTACCGTTGGGACATTTGATAAATTTTGAATTTAGTCCAATCCTGCTATAATTAATTAAGTGCATTGAAAAATATGTTGTGAAGTGTTGTGATGTTTCGCAGGCACCAGTGGGTGGCCGAGTTGGGATTCTATAACGCCAGTACTAGTGGATGGCATAAATCATTGTTAGGATCATTCAAATAGAGGTCATCCAAGTCATAGACTTTATTTTCACCCTCCCTAATGTTATCAAAAATATTTTTGAAAATACGTTTATTATACCATTTCAATTTCAACATCAATCTACTCAATTTATACCATAAGCTATTCATACCCTTAATGTTGTTGTGAGAAAAAAATGGGAGCATGCCAATTGTTATCCACCACATTCAAAAAATCTTTATCTAATAACATGTTTTGGAATCTAAAAGTAGAAGGGATAATAGAACTACTATCATTAAAGCTTAAACAAAGAGGGGAATTATTAAATTCAGTTCTACTTAAGTGTTTTAAATGGTTCATAAAAAAATCAAAATGCCAATTAGTATTAAAAGTATTCTATCAAGTCTTAGCCACATGGTGGCTCTATTGCACGTAAAGGCATCACTAGAATAATACATCTTGTAAATTACTATCAATAATCATAAAATTGAAGTCATCCATAGCATGTTGGTTGGGTGAATTACCCACAATTCTCTCACAGGCATTATAAGTTATATTGAAGTCTCCATCAATGAACCAACGACCATTATAATTAATAGCAATTATAAACATACAAAAGTAATGTCATATGACATGCCCATGTTCTATAAGTTGTGACACGTGCATATGAAATGTATTAGCTTGTAAAATGTAATGAATTTGTTACAATTAAATGTATTTTGCAATGTTAAATGATATGTTTAGATGAATTTACGTGCATGTTGTAATGCGTAAGTGGGGGGCATTTTAAAATATTTTCATGTAGTATAAAAAGGTTTATGACTACATAGGTGACTGCTATTGTCGAATGCATAGGGCATTATTTTGGGCTTTGTAGATGCCTTATGTCTGCTTGTACCAATGTTATAGATAAGGTGGGGTGGTATCATAATTTAGCAGTCCGTGGTTTTTACTATTGATCCCCTACTTTTACATACAGGTGAATCATAGCATTGTCACCATTTGGCACAATCATTATGTTCTGACATAGACTCCTTTTCTCATTCTTCAAGAGATTAAATCTATGAATAAATGGACCCTTATTTTGATTGGGTAAAGATATCTAATTGAAATGAGGTTATTTTGTGATAGATGATGCATCATAAGATGATAAGACCAAAGGCTTGGTTATTACATAATTATATTATTTTGTCCCTAACTCATCAATGAGGGTAAGACATTGAGCTAAGGGGCTTGATCTTTGGGCCTTGACTTGAATGGCATTCATGGTTTTCAGCATTGGATTTCCTCCTATATGTTGGATAACTATGGCACCCAAGAACGGGGGTGAATTGGGGTTTTTAAAATTTTTATTAAAAGAAGAAAATAAAAATGATTTTAAAGCAATTTTGAAAAGAGTAAGTGGTCACACAATAATTCTTATAAAAAAGACATAAAAATAAATGCAAGGAATGCAAATAAGAGGCACAATATTTCTACGTGGTTAAGCTCGGATTCCAATCCGACCTACATCCACGCTAACCAACTCTTGGGCTAGAATTCATTAATCCCAGGTTTGCTCTACAAATCTCACTTCTTTAAACCAAAGAAGTTCTTTACAACCTAAGTACTCTCCTACAAGGGAAAGTATAACTCAATCTAATTACAATTAAAACTTCTCTAAGCCAAATAATTTAAATAATGAAAATGAAAAATACAATTTGATGTAAATAAAACAAGCTCAAATAATCTTGCAATAAATATCCACAATATTTGAGGAGATCTTACAAATTAACTTTAATCACCTCACTACTTGCAAATGAAATATTAAAATTTCTCACTTTAAGATAGATTTAAATTTTGTTTAAAATAAGACTAATATTTTAAATACAAAATATATTCTTGCTAATTTAAATTTTAACTCTTCAAATAAAGTAAAATGAATTTGATAATAGATGTAAATTTATGCCATCTTAAAGAAGTAAAAAATTTGCTTTGCTAAACTTTATGGATTTAAAAGATGTGATATAGAAAACTTTAATATAAAATTTCCAACAAGTATTTCACCATAAAATAAATATTTTCAAGAAATAAATATATGGTGAAAGCTAAAAGAATGGCAAGTAAAGATTTAGAGATGGAAAGTAAACTCAAGAACTCAAGAGATGTTACTCGATTTTGTGTGTTCATGCTTTCCAACAACAATTTTGATCTAGCAAATTAAAAGAGCTCTTGAAATTAAATCAAGGCTTCTCCTCTCAAGATTTAGCATGAAAAGAGGAAAGGAAGAATGGAAGAATTTCTAGAGTTTTTTTTGTTTTAGCAACCCTTACATGAGGAAGAAGAGAGGTATTTAAAGAAAAAGGGCAAGTAAAATCATATTTCAATAAAAATATTATTCTAATATGTTTTCTATCAACTAATAATATTATATTCCATTAAGAATTCATTTATATTAAATATATATGAGATTCAAATGGCTATAAAATGGCTAGCCATATGGGAAGGTCAAAAAGTACTCTTATGCATCCAAAATAGGGCTAAAACGGCTAGCAGCAGATTCTATTTAAATCAGATAATGTTTGGAAATTAATTATAAACTCAAATGAAATTCAAATGAGTCATATAACCTATCAATTTATATCTACAGAATCCAAACTATCTAATACAATAAAACTAGACCACATTTTTGATAAAAATAATATCATATTTAGTATAATAAAAACTCATGCACATTTTTAAATATTTAAAGAAATGTTTAATATTAATATAATAATATTATGTAATATATATAAAATTAATCATACATTAATAAATTGATGTGAAATAAGTCAATTTAAATAATAAACATTTTACCATATAAGCTTATTACCTTTAATTTTCCTAATTAGACAACTCTTCACATTTGATAATAATTAAGCAATAAAATAAAGGTTATAAAATTTATTTAATAAAGAAATCTTGTTGATTTTTATATCAAAAATATTATATAATTAAGAAATATTTAGATTGTGAGCAAATTAAATCATTCAAGTAATATTAGTGGACCACTAATATACTCATATGATAATGTAAAATCCTTCAAGTTATCCATCTTGGTCCATCTTTATCTCAACATTTGATTGAACTTTAGTTGTGCAATGTAAATCCAATAAGTAATTATAATGCACATCATTACACCTGAAATACTTAGCACACAAATTAGAGCATCCGAGTATATGTTTGTTATTATCAAAATCTCTAAAATAAGTCATGAGGTAGATAATATCAACAATCTTCCCCTTTTTGATGATGACAAATTTATGTTAGGTATAGTTATAACAAAGGTGCAAATTGACCTTTTATCATAACTTTTAAGCATTAATAATTGAGAAATATGCAAATAATTCTCCCCCTAAATATATGCATGTAAAATGAATTATGAACAACATATATAGTTCTTCTCCCCCTTTAACAACATCAAAAAAGAATAATTAAACATATAAAAGAAATTTAAATGTTAGGATCTAACATCCCAATCATACATCTTAACATGCAAAATCTCTATTCAGCTAACGGTTTTGTAAAGATATCAGCTATTTGAGAATCCGTGTTTACAAAATCTATATTCACATCGCCTTTATTAATAAGATCTCTAATAAAATGATTTCTAATCTCTATCTGTTTAGTTTGTGAATGTTGTATAGGATTTTTTGTTAAACTCATAGCACTTGTATTATCACATTTAATGGGAATATTTTTAAGCTTAATTCCAAAATCTTCTATTTATTGCTTTAGCCATAAAACTTGAGCAACACAACTACCTGCGGCTATGTACTCTGCTTCAGTAGTGGATAAAGCAACTAAATTTTATTTTCTAGAAGACCAAGAAATAAGCGATGATCCTAAAAATTAACTGGTTCCAGATGTACTTTTTCTATCAACCTTACAACCAGCATAGTCTGCATCAGAATATGCAACTAAACTACATGATAAAAAAATTGTAGGATACCATAAGCCTAACTTATGAGTTCCAATCAAATAACAAAATATTCGCTTAACTGCTATTAAGTGTGATTCCTTAGGATTAGCTTGAAATCTTACACATAAACATACAACAAACATAATATCAGGCCGACTAGCAGTAAGATACAAAAGTGAACATATCATACTCCTATAAAGTTTTTGATCTATTAGTTTTCCTGATTCATCTAAATCAAGTCTAGTTGATGGGCTTATAGAAGTTTTACTCAATTTGAATCTCTTCATATCAAACTTTTCTAATAATTCATTTTTGAATTTGGTTTGGCATATGAATGTGCCAGACTCTAGTTGTTTTACTTGAAGTCCTAAGAAAAAGGTGAGTTCTCACATCATACTCATTTCAAACTCTTTTGACATTAATGATGAAAACTCGTGACATAAACTTTCATTTGTACTTCCAAATAAGATATCATCAACATAAATCTGTATAATAATTAAATCATCTCTAATATTTTTGATAAAAAGAGTTGTATCTACCTTACCTTTTCTAAAATTATTTTCAATTAAAAAGTTACTTAACCTATCATACCAAGCACATGGAGCCTGTTTTAAACCTTATAAAGCTTTCTTTAATTTATATACATGATTAGGAAAATTAATACTTTCAAAACCTTGTGGTTGTTCTATAAAAACATCTTGATCAATATAACCATTCAAAAATGAACTTTTGACATCCATTTAAAATAGTTTGAAGTCCTTAAAACAAGCAAAGGCAAGGAGTAATCTAATGGATTCTAGTCTTGCTACTGGTGCAAAAGATTTTTCAAAGTCTATTCCTTCTATTTGTGTGTACACTTGTGCAACAAATCTAGCTTTATTTCTAATAATACTTCCTGAGTCATCTAGCATATTTTTATAAACCCATTTAGTTCCAATTATATTTAGATCACGAGGTCTTGTGTCTAACTCCCAACATCATTTCTTATAAATTGGTTAAGTTCCTCTTCCATAGCAATTATCTAAAAATTATCTTGTAAAGTTTCATCTATATTTTTAGGTTCAATTTCTGATAGAAATGCAGAATGCTTTACCTCATCCCTAAGGTTTCTTCTAGTCTTAACACCTTGGGAAGGATCACCAATTATTAAATCTTTTGGATGATTTCTATTATATCTCCATTCTTTAGGAAACGAATCATCCTCCTTTTCTTCCAAATTAATTTTTTTTATAATTTCAATATCATCATCATTCAAATTATTTCTTATTAAATCTATAAGATTTTCATCAAAAATTACATGAACGGATTCTTCAACAATTAATTTTCTCTTATTAAAAACTCTAAAAGATTTTCCAAAAATTAAATATCTTAATAATATACCATCATCAGACTTACTATCAAATTTACCTAAAGGATCCTTATCATTATTTAAAATAAAACACTTACATCCAAAAACATGTAGATGACTAATCTTAGGTTTCTTTCCAAAGAATATTTCATAAGGGGTCTTTTTAAGAATTGGTCTTAAATAAATTGTATTTGTAACATAACATGCAATGTTTATTGCTTCTGCCCAAAAATACTTTGGAAGTTTATATTCATCTAATAAAGTACGATTCTTTATTTCAACTACACAGTTTTGATGAGGAGTCCTAAGAGCTGAAAAATTATGTCTAATTCCATTTTCATCACAATAATTTTCAAATGATTAATTTTCAAATTCTTCACCGTGATCCGTTTGAATTCTATGAATCAAGTAACCTTATTCTCTTTGAATATACTTAGCAAATTTTCTAAAATCATCAAATGCTTTATTTTATTAGCTAAGAATAATACCCTATTATATCTTGAATAATCATATACAATAATAAATTCATAATTTTTACCACCTAAACTAGTTGTGTTAATAGGCCCAAATAAATCCATGTGTAATAATTCTAAAGGTCTACTTGTAAAAACTATATTTTTACTCTTGAATGAACTTTTCATATGTTTACCATGAATGCATGCATCACATATAGAATCAAAATGAAAATTAATTTTTGGTAAACTAACTCCTAAATCAAGTTTAGAAATTTTATTTAATGTGTGGATATTGGCATGACATAGCCTTCTATGCCATAACCATGCATCATCATTTGTAGATTTCATGAAAAGTAAATTCAAATTAACATCATTTGTATTCTCTAAATCAATTAAATAAATATTTTTATGTCTATTTCCTATAAGCAAAATAGTTTCCTTATTTCTAATAATGCAATGTGAAGAATGTGAAGCATAAAATGAAACATTTAAACCTTCATTGCATAATTGACTAATAGATATTAAATTATGTTTTAAACCATAAACAAATAAGACTTTTTCTAAAGTAATAGAGTTCTTACATATGGATCCAATGCCAATAATCTTTCCCTTTGCATTATCTCCATATGTGACATATCCTCCATCACTTGATTCTAATGTAGAGAATTTTGCTTTATTGCCCATCATATGTCTTGAACATCCACTGTCCAAGTACCACATGCCTTCATTGATTTTACTTTGAAGGAATTACTACAAAAGAAAATCAAATGTTAACTTTTGGAACCCAAATATTTTTGGGTCCACATTCTAAAAGAGTTGTAAGATATCTATTATGTATGGTAGTTGAAGTGCTTGTATTTTTTGGAACCCATACAAAAGATGATTGTTTAGCATTTTGTGATCTACGAGCATAACAGTCAAATGAGATATGTCATTTTATACCACAATAATTGCACCAAATATTAGTGTTTGCATATAGTTTTGCATGATTTCTATGTGACATATAAGAATAATTTTTATTTGATGTTGTACTTGATGGAGATTTATAATAAACATATGATTTCATGCATAAATCTAGTCTTGCTTTTAATAGAATATTTTCTCTTTCAAGTTTACAAACAAGTAAAGAATGATCTAATAAAGAACTATTTTTATTTTTCAAAACATCACATTCATTTTTTAAATCATAAAAATGCATATCTAAATTTTTATGCTCTTTTTCTAAAGCATTATATTTTATTTTTAATTTTTTATATTCAATGTCTAATTCATTAAAATCATCATCTAATTCTTCATAAGAAATGTCATTACATAACTCTTGAAAATCAGAATCCGATTCTCCTCCCGCCATAAGGCAAATGTTCACTTCTTCATCTGATGAACTTGATTCATTTGAATATGGGTTGGCCCATGGTGCCTTCTTTTTCTTCTTGAAATACTCCTTTTTTCTTGTCACTCTTTCTCTCTATATCCATCTCTTTCTTGTTTAAATCAATAAGATTTGGACAATCTCCTCTTATATGTCCAGGCTTCTTACAATGGTAACAAATAATCCCTTCTTCTGTAGGAAATTTCTTAGTTCAAAATTTATAATTTTTGGATTTCTTATACCTTTGATTTTTCTTCCTTAGTAAGCTTCCAAGTCTTCTTGAAATCATGGCCACCTCATCACTATCTTCATTAGAGCTAGATGAGCTAGGTTCATCATTGTCATCAATCTGCAAGGCAATAGTTTTACCTTTCTCTTTCTCTTTTTTTGAAGATCCATCAAATTTATCTCTTTGAGCTATAACCTGTTCATGTGCTATCAAAGAACCCAAAAACTGATCAAGTGGATAAGTAGATAAATCTTTGGCCTCACTAAATGTAGTTACTTTAACATCCCATTCATTGGGAAGGCATCTAAGAATGTTATAGACGAAGTCTTGATTCTTATATATTCTTCCAAGAGAATGTAATGTGTTAATTATTTTCATAAATCTTGTATACATATCACAAATAGATTCAGAGGGAGACATACGAAATAATTCATATTCATGAACAAGTCTATTTTTGTGAGGATCTCTAACCTCACTAGTACCTTCATAAGTTATAATTATTTTATCCTATATTTCTTTTGCTAAATTTAACATAGAAATTTTCATGTAATCATCTAGAAGAAGTGCACAATGCAAAGTATTACATGCCTTAGCATTTAACTCATATAATTCCCTCTCTAATGCAGTCCATTCATCAAAAGATTTTTTAATTTTAATTCCATTAATTTCTTTAGTGGGTGTATGATATTGGTGAGAAAGCATGTGCCACATACGGGAGTCTTGACCTCTTAAGAATATACTAATTCTATTTTTCAAATAATCAAAAGGAACATTATCTAACAATGGAGGATGATGAGTGGATTGTCCTTCGGGAAGTGAACCCTTAGGAAAACCTTGTGCCATAATTTATAAGTGGATCTACTCTAGGATGTTAAGCTAAAATAAAAAGAGCCAAGGCTCTCATACTAATTGTTATATGACTATGGCACCCCAAGAGGGGGGGGGGGGGGGGGTGAATTGGGGTTTTTTAAATTTTTATTAAAAAAAGAAAATTAAAATAATTTTAAAGCAATTTTGAAAAGAGTAAGTAGTCACACAATAATTCTTATAAAAAAGACAGAAAAATAAATACAAGGAATGAAAATAAGACGCATAATATTTTTACGTGGTTCGGCCTAGATTCCAATCCTACCTACATCCACGCTAGCATACTCTCGGGCTAGAATTCACTAATCCCAAGTTTGCTTTGCAAACCTCACTTCTTTAAACCAAAGTTCTTTACAACCTAACTACTCTCCTGTACGGGCAAGTACAACCCAATCTAATTACAATTAAAACTTTTCTAAGCCAAATAATTTAAATAATGAAAATGAAAAATATAATTTGATGTAAATAAAACAAGCTCAAATAATCTTGCAATAAATATCCATAATATTTGAGGAGATCTTAAAAATTAACTTTAATCACCTCACTACTTGCAAATGAAATATTAAATTTGCTCACTTTAAGATAAATTTATATTTTATTTAAAATAAGAATAATATTTTAAATAAAAAATATATTCTTGCTAATTTAAATTTTTACTCTTCAAATAAAGTAAAATGAATTTGATAATAGATGTAAATTTATGCCACCTTAAAAAAGTAAAAAATTTGCTTTGCTAAACTTTATGGATTTAAAAGATGTGATATAGAAAACTTTAATATAAAATTTCCAACAAGTATTTCACCATAAAATAAATATTTTGAAGAAATAAATATATGGTGAAAGCTAAAAGAACGGCAAGTAAAGATTTAGAGATGGAAAGTAAACTCAAGAACTCAAGATATGTTACTTAGTTTTGTGTGTTGATGCTTTCCAACAACAATTTTGATCTAGCAAATTAAAAGAGCTCTTGGAATAAAATCAAGGCTTCTCCTCTCAAGATTTAGCATGTAAAAGGAAAGGAATAATGGAAGAAATGCTAGATATTTTCTTGTTTTAGCAACCCTTACATGAGGAAGAAGAGAGGTATTTAAAGAGAAAGGGCAAGTAAAATCATATTTTAATAAAAATATTATTCTAATATGTTTTCTATCAACTAATAATATTATATTCCATTAAGAATTCATTTATATTAAATATATATGAGATTCAAATGGCTATAAAATGGCTAGCCGTATGGGAAGGTCAAAAAGTATTCATATGCATCCAAAATAGGGCTAAAACGGCTAGCAGCAGATTCTATTTAAATCAGATAATGTTTGGAAATTCATTATAAACTCAAATGAAATTCAAATGAGTCATATAACCTATCAATTTATATCTATAGAATCCAAGCGATCTAATACAATAAAAATCATACCACGTTTCTAGCAAAAATATTATCAAATTAGTATAATTAAAAACTCATGCACATTTTTTAAATATTTATGGAAATGTTGAATATTAATATAATAATATAATGTAATATATATATATATATATATATATATATATATATATATATATATATATATATATATATATATATATATATATATATATATATATAACTAATCATACATTAATAAATTGATGTGAAACAAGTCAATTTAAATATTAAACGTTTTACCATATAAGCTTGTTACCTTTTATTTTTCTAATTAGATAACACTTTACATTTGATAATAATTAAGCAATAAAATGAAGGTTATAAAATTTATTTAAAAAAGAAATCTTATTGATTTCTATATCAAAAATAATATATAATTAATAAATATTTAGATTGTGAGCTGAAATTACTAGATGGACAAGAGGGGGGGGGGGGGGTGAATTGTGAAAATTTTTTAAAAATAATTAAAATCTAAGCAGGAGTTCTAAATCTTTTCGTTGTTTTTAGAATTTTAATATGAAAAATTAAACAACCTTCTTTTTAAATTTTCCAAGGCAAATATTTTGAAATTAAAAAGGCACGCAGTAATGAAAAAACAATAAGGAAAAAACACACTAATATTTTTATAGTGGTTCGATTAAAATATGACCTACGTCCACTCCCCGGAGTCCTCCGCTCCGAGATTTTCACTACCAACTATAGTTCTCCTTTTTCCCCCCTTGGCAAGGCGGAGAAGCCTTTACAAACCTCCCTTTCACCAACCCGGCGTGGTAGAGTGCCAAACTCTATTTTCGCCCTCCTAGTGAAGGCAGAGAACCTTCTCGTTTTTCTCCCTCCTGGAGAAGGCAGAGTACCTCGAGGTCACGGATGTAGATGAGCCTTTCCCTTGGTGATCCTCCCTCAAATTCTTCTAGGGCCACAGGAGGAGCAAGCTGCAGCAAGTTCGGAGCAACCGTGTGATCTCCCTCACTCCTCTTCTCCCTCACAACGCTCACCTTTTCCTTCCTCTCTCAAACCCTAAAGAACTTCTCTAGAGCTCTCTCCCTTGGAATCCCTCTCTAACCACGTTCACCTCTCTTGATTCACACATCAAAATATGACAAGTTTTTACCCATAAAACGGGCTCCAAAATCCCTCAAATCTCAAAGTAACCGTTACTATCGTACAATACGGTTCTACAATCGTACAGTATGATCAGTATAAATAGACTTCATCCTGGTATGAAGTGGTATGAACAGTTTAAAAATGTTCGTACAGTACGATACTAAATCGTACGGTACGATCCATGACAAAATAGTTCATACAAGATGATAGTCGGGACGATCAAACATCGTCTCTGTTCATCGTATGGTGCGATGTACATCGTACAGTACAATGAGACAAAAAATAACTGATCGTCTTGGACGATATCCGGGATGATTATAATTCATCTCTGTTCATCTTATTGTATGAATGGGTTTGTAGAGTACAATGTTCAAATTATAATTAAGCCCGGATCTCTTGCACTAATTACGGGTTAAATTAAGTAAGTAATTAAAGAACATCGTATAGTACGAACGTGGTCGTACAGTACGAGCGGCAGAAAACATCTAACTTAAGTTAAGATGGCTGTTAGGGTTTTGGCTTTGAACATATCGTACAGTATGAATATATTCGTACGGTACGATCTATTCACAGAATTGTCCTACAAAGCTCTGATTGTACGGTACAACTTAATTTCGTACAGTACGATCTACAGAGATAGAAAAATCTAAAATTTTCATTTAAAATACTCTCCCCCTGTGTGTGTGCATGGTTGCTCAGACTTTTATGCATTTTGTGGCCAGACTCAAGAAAATAAAAAATACAATAAAGAACAAAATATATTGCAGACTCATACTCCTAATCTACCCATCCTTGAGTCTTCCTGTCATCTTGAGTAGCTTTTGATCTTCCTGAAATGTTAGTACTCAAGGACAATAGCAAATAATATTTAATGAATCTCAAGTCAATTATTATTTGTGATCATCAAAATCTTAAGCTTGGGGTCATGGGTTGCAACAATCTCTCCCTTTTTGATGATGTCAAATAATAGTTGTTGTAAGAAAGTATTAAAGGCATTTATTTTTTGGATTTAAACATTGAGAAAAAAAAAAGATACAAAAATAAAGAAAATGTAGTGCAAAATAAAAAACTTGCATTTAACCATAAAAGAAGATACAACAACCTTCTCCCCCTTTTGATAGCACAAAAAGAGGAGCAAACATGAAAAGAAAAGTACAACACAAATACAATCTAAAGAGGAGGATCCTGATCAGGTGGTGGTGGAGGTGGATTTGGTTGGAAGTACTGAAAAAGAGTGTCAAAGCGCTGATCAATAGCAGTAAAGCGCTCTCCAAACCATTGCATATCTATTTCGTGTTGCTGATGTTGTTCTTGAATATGAGTGTCTAGACGAGTCTGAAGTTGGTCGAAGCGTTCGACCAAATCATCTTATGCAGGTGCAGGTGCTCGAGGTGGTGTATGTCGTCGTGGACGTGCTAGAGCAGCGGCTGGGGCATCTTCTCCTTCTTCGTCATCAAAAATAGGTTCGTCTGGCTCGTGTCCCCGATGGAAAAGAATACGGAAAGAGGCATCTGTATAAAAAATAGAAAGATTGTCGGGTTCACCAGGATAGGTCAATTGATATTTATTTTGGAGAATATATCCTATAAGGTGGTCAAGAGCTATATTTTGTTTTCGGCTTGTGGTAGGGAGACAAACAAAGGTCATATGGCGAATGTAGTCAATAATTAGATCGACCTCATAGAATTTGGTGTTGGACATGATGAGATAGGTAGCGACAGATAAAACAGGGGTCATGTTGATCCAGTCGCCAGCTTTGGGGATTATGGAGGTTCTAAGGACATGTTGAATTATGCGCGCATTTCTATTTAGGAAAGAAATAAGAGGTTGATGTTGATGGAAAGCGGCATTTCTAAGGACTCGATTAACATCGCTCCAATCAAAGTCATTTGTGAGGAAGGAACGGACCCTAGGACCTTCAGTGGATAGCCCAATATATTGGGCGATGTCGGCTCTGGTGATTTCTACGTTGGTACGACAAACAAAGGAGTGAAAAGTGGTGTTGTCGACAGTGTAGGTGAGATTCGCTAGAAATTCTAATAAAAGTTTGGAGTTGTAGGGAAAGGCCAGGGTGAGGAGGAACTGAAAGGTGGTGGAAGAAAAGAGGTTCAGTACTTCAAAATTCAGTGCAGCCAGATTGAACATTTTGGAAGGAGTAATTTTGCAGGCCTTATACTTATGGTAGGCTTCCTCATTTTCAGCACTCAAGAACCGAGCGCTGTAACGACTTGAGGAGGATGAACTGGCAGTTGTCAAACGGCCTCTCTTGCTGGAGCTAGACATCTTGTAGAGTGAAGTGAGGAAGGTGTGAAATGTGAGGAAGTGAGGAAAGTGTGAGTTAAAACAGCTGCCTAGCCAGGAAATTTATAGAATTTTCCCCATATTGTACAGTACGGTAGTAAATCGTACAGTACGATCTTGTAATAATTGCTCTGACGGTTCTTACCGGGAAAAGGAGGTCAAAACATACAGTACGATGTATATCGTACAGTACGATCAGAGGAATATCGATCGTCCCAAGGAATTCAGTACGACTTTTGACCAAACATATCGTATTGTACGAACAGGTGTATCGTACAGTACGACTTGCATTAATATCGTACCGACCGCCTTTATTTCATTCTTATCCATTGGTTGAGGTGGATCGTACCGAACGATGGATGTATATCGTACAGTACGATACGCAATAATAACGTACCAGATTGCTTAAATTCATCCCAATCCGTTCGCTGATGTGGCACGTACAGTACGAAGAGGAGATATCGTACCGTATGATGACCAATAATTTATCGTACAGTACGATGTAGGTCATACAGTACAATCAATAGAGACGAAACTTACCGGTTGGTGTGTTCTGTGCAGATTACAGTATACCGTATAGTACGATATGTGTATTGTACAGTACGATAGTATAGAGTCAAGGTTGGTGCTTTATGAGTACTGAGTGTGTGATGATCAGGAGCAGCCCTATGTAATTTTTTTTATTGTTTTTTTATGCAGTTATATCTATGACACCTAATCTAGTTCTTAAGGTGCTAAATGTGTCAAAAGCTAGAGGTTTTATGAATATGTCAGCTAATTGATCTCCGGTAGCGATGTGATGCAATTCTATATCTCCCATAGCAGTGTGATCTCTAATGAAATGGTGTCTAATATCTATGTGTTTTGTTCGAGAGTGCTGAATTGGGTTTTTAGAGATGTAAATTGTGCTTGTGTTGTCACACATGATTGAAATGGTTCCTACAGGTAGGCAAAGATCAAGAATTTATTGTTTTAGCCATAGTACTTGTGCAACACAACTTCCTACTGCAATATATTATGCCTCGGCTATGGAAAGTGCTACTGAGTTTTGCTTCCTACTGGACCATGAAACTAATGATTGTCTTATGAATTGGCAGGTACCAGAGGTGCTTTTTCTATCTATCATACATCCTGCAAAGTCAGAATCTGAGTACCCTAGGATTTCAAAGGAAGTGCTGTGCCTGGGATACCAAATTCCTAAGTTTGGGGTGCCTAGTAGATATCTAAGAATTCTCTTGACAGCAGTTAAGTGAGACTCTTTAGGATTAGCTTGAAAATGGGCACAAAGACACACACTAAACATTATGCCCGGTCTACTGGCAGTCAGGTAAAGAAGGGACCCAATCATTCCTCTATATTTCTTCTGATCTACTGATTTTCCACTAGGATCTTTGTCTAATTGAATTGTTGAGCTCATTGGAGTGTTCATAGGTTTAGCACTATCCATTTCATATTTCTTTAAGATATCCTTAATATACTTTGATTGGCTAAGAAAAGTTCCATTATCCATTTGTTTTACGATAAAGCCAAGAAAGTAATTAAGTTCTCCCATCATGCTCATTTCAAACTCATTACTCATTATTTTTGAGAATTCATCACATAACATTTTATCTGAAGATCCAAATAGAATATCATCCACGTATATCTGAACAATGAGAATTTTTTCTTTGAACTTTTGTAAAAAGAGTGTAGTATCTACACTACCCTTTTTAAATCCTCTATCCAATAAAAATGAGCTAAGTCTTTCATACCGTGCTCTAGGTGCTTGCTTCAATCCATACAATGCCTTCTTTAATTTGAACACATGGTTTAGAAATTGTGAACTTTCAAATCCGGGGGGTTGCTCAACATAGACATCTTTCTTAATTACTCCATTCAGAAATGCACTCTTTACATCCATTTGATATAACTTAAAGTTCTTGAAGCAAGCAAAAGCTAAAAGCACTCTTATGGCTTCTAGTCTAGCAATAGGGGCAAAGGTTTCTTCAAAGTCTATTTCCTCAATTTGGTTGTACCCCTTAGCTACTAGTCTTGCTTTATTCCTAATTATTGTTCCTGAATCATTCACTTTATTCTTGAAGACCCATTTGTTCCAACAACACTTTATTCTTTAGGTCTCTTGACTAACTCCCAAACATCATTCCTGGTGAATTGATTCAGCTCTTCTTGCATTGCTAGAATCCAAAATTCATCTCCTAAGGCTTGATCTATACTTGTAGGTTCTATCATAGAGATGAATGCTGAATGACTAACCTCTTTCCTAAGTCCATGCCTAGTTCTTACACCTTCTAAAGGGTCTCCTAAAATTAACTATTTAGGATGACTAGAAGAATATCTCCATTCTCTAGGCAAATCTTCCTGAGGTTCGACCCTTTCTCCTAAGGTCATAGTCTCTACTCCTTGAATTGCCTCTATTTCATCATCTTCAATTTTAGATTCAGAGGTCTTATCCGATTCATCAAATACCACATGGGTGGACTCTTCCACTACAAGGGTTCTCTTATTAAAGATTCTATAGGCTTTACCTACAGAAGAATAACCTAAGAAGACACCCTCATCAGACTTGGGGTCAAATTTTCTTAAGGGATGTTTACCATTATTCAAGATGAAACACTTTCACTCAAAGACATGTAAATGTGAAAGGTTTGGTGTTCTACCCTTAAGGAGTTCATATGGAGTTTTGTTCAGCTTAGATCTAATGTTCACCATATTTAAAACATAACATGTTGTGTTGACTTCTTCTGCCCAAAAGTATCTAGGAAGGGTGTACTCCGCTAACATTGCCCTAGCAACTTCTACCAAGGTTCTATTCTTCCTTTCTGCTATACCATTTTGTTAAGGTGTTCTAGGGGCTGAGAAATTATGTTCTATTCCTAGTTCTTGACAGAATGATTCAAATCTATCATTTTGAAATTCTCCACCATGATCGCTATGAATTGTTGAGATTTCACAACCTAATTTCCTCTGAATCCATGTGGAGAAAATCTTAAATTCCTCAAAAGACTTATTCTTATGTGCTAAGAATCTTACCCAAGTGAATCTAGTGAAGTCATCTACAATAACAAAACCATAATTTTTCCCACCGAGGCTGGTTGTACTAACAGGTCCAAATAAGTCCATGTGTAGGATTTCTAGTGGCCTAGCGGTGATCACATTTCTAATTAAGTGAAATGATGTTTTGACTTGTTTTCCTAGTTGGCAAGCATCACATAAATGATCCTTTTGTGAAATCTAATTTAGGTACGCCTCTAACTAGGTTTTTCTGAGTGATATTTCTAAGAGTTTTCATACTAGCATGGCATAGTCTCTTATGCCATAGCCACGAGTCATCAACTATTATTTTCAAACAAAATGAATTTGAGCTATCAATGTAATCAAGGTCTAACATGTAAACATTATTCATTCATTTTCCTTCTAAAACTAGTTTATCAAATAAAGTAATCAGGCATTTATCAGATAGAAATTTAATATCAAAACCTTTGTCATACAGTTGATTAATGCTAAGTAAATTATGCTTCAAACCATCAACTAGTAAGTCATTTTAAATTAAAAATTTTTTAGCATTACAAACAATACCTGAGCCTATCACCTTCCTGGTAGTGTTGTCTCCCAACGTTACTTTGCCTCCAGTTTTGGTCTCCAGTAGGATGAACTTCTTTATATCTCCAGCCATGTGTCGCGAGCAGCCAATATCCAGGTACCACATGCTCTCACTAGGACTTTTGTGAGAGCATCCCAACAATTTAATTCAAAGATTAGATTTGGGAACCCATGTGAGTTTGGGTTCCTCCTTATGCTTGCATGAATGAGATGTATGCATGCTATGCTGTGATGGATGCAGTTTAGGTCTCCATACTAAGTGTGTCCTACGGTGAATTGTGCATGTGCGGGTTATGTGACCTAGCATGCCACAAGAGAAGCACCTAACACCAGGAAATGGGTTTACTAATCTATGTGGGTGCTGGTACCTCTTCCTAAAGTTATGTGATGCATGCTGTGTTGGTGGTTTTCTAGGTTGGCTTGTGAGTGATGCAATTTCATTTTCTAGTTCTTTGATTCTTTCAATAAACGTGTTGTTTTGATATGTCAATCCATGAACTTCTATTTTTAACAAATGCTCATTGTGATCTACTTCTAATGCAAGTTTGTCTAATATATGAAAAGCTTCTTCTAGTTCAACATGAGTGGTTTTCAAGGTTTCATGCATTTCAGTTAGTTTAATATGCTTCTTTTTTAATGCATCATACTCATCAAGAAGTAGCATATGATCATGATCTAAATCAGAATTTTCCTTAAACAACTTAGCATGCTCGGTTTGTAAAGAACTAAATTCAATATTAAGCTTTCCATGCATCTTTTTCAACTTCCTATATGAGTCATGGATATTTTCAGAAATAAGTAATAACTCTTCATATGAAAGTTGACATACCTCATCTTGATCCGATTGATCAAGGTTATCATTAGACATAAGACACAGATTTGTTACCTCCTCGTCTTCTTCTTCCTCTGATTATTCTAAGGCAGAGTCAGCCTAAAAAGCTTTTTGTGTCTTTGTCTTTCCTTTCTTGTATTTGGCTTTGTCATCACCTTTCTCCTTAGCTGGTTGGCTCTTCAGATTAGGGTAATCGGCTCAAAGGTGACCTGGCTTCCTGCACTCAAAATAAATTGTATCAGATGAAATCTTATTGGACCTTAAGCTCTTATCTTTATTCCAGCTGTTCTGATGACGCTTCTATTTTCTCTTCAGGAAATTTTTGAACTGTCGGGTCATCAGTGCTATCTCATCCTCTTCCTCCTCTGCAGAGCTTTCACTTTATGAGTTGTTTGCTTTTAATACCATTGTTTTCTCCTTTTTCTTTTCACCTGCATCACTTTTGCCTTTGGCTCACTCCTTGCTCGTATGCAATGAGTGACCCAAGGAGGTTATCAATAGAATAAACATTAAGGTCTTTAGACTCAGTGATAACTATTATCTTAGCATCATAGGAACTAGGTAAGTATCTAAGAATTTTATTCACTTTCTCAGAATTTGAAATCTCTCTACCTAATGCATGTAAGGATCTCACGATTTGGGTGAACCTAGTGTACATGTCAGAAATTATTTTGTTAGGTTTCATACGGAAGAGTTCATAATCATGAAGTAGAATGTTAAGCCAAGACTGTTTTACTTCATTTGTTCCTTCATATGTAATACATAGTCTATCCCAAATCTCCTTACCATAAACACATATAGACACTCTCATATAGTCCTCAGACTTTAATGCACAGAAAAAACAATTTAAGCACTTAGCATTCAGTTGGGCTAATTCCCTATCCTCATTGCTCCATTCATTGAAAGGTAATGGAGTTTTCACTCCATTCACAGTTTTAACAGGTGCAACATATCCATCATTCACTAACATCCACATGCGGTAATCTATAGATTGCAAAAATGTAGACATTCTAATTTTCCAGAAATCAAACATAATGTTATAAAAACGTGGTGGATGGGTTATTGAATAACCCTCCACAGTGTTACGATTACCAACGTTTGACATGGTCGTTTTCTTTCAAGATTTTCTAAAATACTATTTTTGAAAGTAGTCTCTGATACCAATTGAAATTACTAGATGGACAAGAGGGGGGTGAATTGTGAAAACTTTTTGACAATAATTAAAACCAAAGTAGGAGTTCTAAATCTTTTCGTTGTTTTTAGAATTTTAATATGAGAAATTAAACAACCTTCTTTTCAAATTTCTAAGGCAAATATTTTGAAATTAAAAAGGCACGCAGTAATGAAAAAGCAGTAAGAAAAAAAAACACACCAAGATTTTTATAGTGGTTCGGTCAAAATATGACCTACGTCCACTCCCCGGAGTCCTCCGCTCCGAGATTTTTACTACCAACTATAATTCTCCTTTTGCCCCCCTTGGGAAGGCGGAGAAGCCTTTACAAACCTCCCTTTCACCAACCCGACGTGGCGGAGTGCCAAACTCTATTTTCGCCCTCCTGGTGACGGTAGAGAACCTTCTCATTTTTCTCCCTCCTGGAGAAGGCAGAGTACCTCGAGGTCACGGATGTAGACGAGCCTTTCCCTTGGAGATCCTCCCTTAAATTCTTCTAGGGCCACAAGAGGAGCAAGATGCAGCAAATTCGGAGAAACTGTGTGATCTCCCTCACACCTCTTCTCCCTCACAACGCTCACCTTCTCCTTCCTCTCTCAAACCCTAAAGAACTTCTCTAGAGCTCTCTCCCTTGGAATCCCTCTCTAACCACGTTCACCTTTCTTTATTCACACATCAAAATATGACAAGTTTTTACCCATAAAACGGGCTAATAATCCCTGAAATCTCAAAGTAGCCGTTACTATCGTACAGTACAGTTCTACAATCGTACAGTACAATCTGTATAAATAGACTCCGTCCTGGTACGAAGTGGTACGAACAGTTCAAAAATGTTCGTTCAGTACAATACTAAATCATATGGTATGATCCATGACAAAACAGTTCGTACAAGACGATAGTCGGGACGATCAAACATCGTCTCTGTTCATCGTATGGTACGATGTACATCGTATAGTATGATGAGACAAAAAACAACTGATCGTCTGAGATGATATCCGGGACGATTATAATTCGTCTCTATTCATCATATTGTACGAATGGGTTCGTACAGTACGATGTTCAAATTATAATTAAGCCCGGATCTCTTGCACTAAACACGGGTTAAATTTAGTAAGTAATTAAAGAATATTATACAGTACGAATGTGGTCATACAGTACAAGCGGAGGAAAACATCTTACTTAAGTTATGACGGCTGTTAGGGTGTTGGCTTTAAACATATCGTACAGTACGAATATATTCATATGATACAATCTATTCACAGAATCGTCCTACAAAGCTCTGATCGTAACGTACGACTTAATTTCGTACAGTACGATCTACAGAGAAAGAAAAATCTAAAATTTTCATTTAAAACGCTCTCCCCCTGTGTGTGTGCATGGTTGCTAAGACTTTTATGTATTTTATGGCCAGACTCAAGAAAATAAAAATAAAATAAAGAACAAAATCTATTGCAGACTCATACTCCTAATCTACCCATCCTTGAGTTTTCCTATCGTCCTGAGTAGCTTTTGATCTTCCTGAAATGTTAGTACTCACGGACAATAGCAAATAATATTTAATGAATCTGAAGTCAATTATTATTTGTCATCATCAAAATCTTAAGCTTGGGGTGATGGGTTGCAACATGAGCAAATTAAATCATGCAAGTAATATTAGTGGACCACTAACATAATCCTATGATAATGTAAAATCCTTCAAGTTGTCCATCTTTATCTCAACATTTGATTGAACTTGAGTTATGCAATGTAAATCCAATAAGTAATTATATTGCACATCATTACACCTGAAATATGTAGCACACAAATTAGAGCATCCAACCATATGTTTGTTATCATCAAAATCTCTAAAATAAGTCATGAGGTAGATAATATCAACACTATCATGCTAAGAAAAATGTATACAAATTCTCTATGTTGTTGCTCAAGTTAGGATAAGATTTCAAGTTCACGAGATTGTACCTTGGCAATCGGTAAGGTTACAATGATGGGGAGGTCAAGTATGTGACGGTCAAGGTGTATACAACTAATTTATAATTAATTTCAAATTAAATATAATTAATTATATTAAATTTATATTTAAATATTTTTAATTCATAATTAATTATAAATTAAGTGTTCTTAATGTACAATTAATTATAAATTAACTATTATTAAATATACTTACCATATAATTAATTACATTTAATTTAATTAATTATAAACCAAGTGTATTTAATTTATAATTAGTTATATTTTAGTATATTATTTTAATTTATAATTAATTATGAACTAATTATAATTATTTATATTTCATCAAATATAATAAATTTAAAATTGATTTAAGTTATAATTAATTAAAAACTAATTATAATTAATTAAAAAAATTATTCTAATTTTTAATTAATTATTAAATAATTATAATTAATTTAAAAATAATTATAAATCAATTATTTTAATTTATAATTAATTATGAACTAATTATAATTATTTATATTTAATCAATTAGATTTAATTTAAAATTGATTTATGCTCTAATTAATTATAAACTAAATATAATTAATTTTATCTAATTTAAAATTAATTCTAAATAAATTATTCTAATTTTTTTATTAATTATTAACTAATTATAATTAACTTATATAATTAATTTTGCTTAATCTAAAACTATTTTTAAATACATAAGTTTTTAATTTATAATTAATTATAATTACAGCACAATTTAAGTAATATTTAAACTAAATCTCTATTAAATCTCACAATTTAATTAAATCCTTAATTTTTCTCTTTTACCTTTATTCCAGAGTTTATTAAATCCTTGAATCAGAGGGTATATAGGACTTGGTCCAAGAACTAGTGAAAGGAAGATTTGGCTGTGGAATTTCTTTCTAGAGGTCTTAAAGATCCTTACAGAAAATATCCAACTTTACAATACCAGACTTCAGTGGTTTACCTATTTTGCATTTGAGTTTTTCTAATGATTTTATTATTTTTAATAATGGTTCCAAAAAAAATGCTTAACGCTCTTTTTAGTTTTCTTCATCAATTTCAAACTTCCAGTGATTTAATGTTTAATCCTCTTAGAAGTTGCTTTATTATTACTTAGTCTATTTCTAATCAAAATATCATTTCAATTCAGAATAATTTTGGCTTTATGCACAAGCAATTACCCCTTAAGTATTTAGGCACTCTCCTTTTTAAGGGCAGGAAGATATCGCATTTATTTGGAGATATTTTTTCTACTATTCAAAAAAACTTTCTACTTGGGCTTTTAATTTTCTTTCTTTTGATGGTAGGTTGGAATTAATCGAAAGTGTCTTGTGTTCTATTCCTATCTATTTATTTAGTACGCTTTATCCCGTTATAACTATTTATCGTAGGCTTGAAAGAATTTTTAATTTTTTTTAGGAGATAAGGAGGGGAAGTCGGCCATTTGTTGGGCTTCTTGGAATAATTGCTCTGGTGTTCAAGATGAAGGTAAGCTTGGTTTTAAGAATTTAAGTGACATGGCTCTTGGTTTTCATATAAAATTTGGTTTAATCTTAGGACTAAGAAAAGCCTCCTTGCTAAGTTCATGACTACTAAGTATTGTGGTGGCAAGCATCCTCTCTTGTGGTTTTTTTTTAAAGGGGATTCTTTTAATTGGAAGAGATTATGTTCCAATAAATGTGATGTTGAGAATTTTATTCAATGGGGCTTGGGTTGGGAGATATCTTTTTTTGGCAAGACAATTGGTTCAGTATCTCCTCTATTGATAATCTATTTAACACTCATACTACTAGTGCTTGTAAAGTTTCTTATTTTATAAATAATGGCATGTGGAATGTGGATTATCTTTCTAAGATGGCGCCTGCTTTTTTCATTAATCTTATTTTTAAAGTTCCCTTCCAAATGGATAAAAAAGTCTATATTATGTTCAATAAATCTAATGATGGGTGTTTTAATTTCAAAGAAGATTGGCATTCCATTAGGAACTCGCACGAGAAATCTCATATTTTCTCTTCCATTTGGTATAAAGGTATTCTTGTCTCTTACTCTATTCTTACTTGGAGAATTTTGAACAATTACATTCGAGTGGATGCTATTTTAATCAAGAGGGGTTTAAATATTATTTCTAAATGCCAATGTTGTTTTTAGTTGGAGAACTTAAATAATGTTTTTGCTAATGGTCCTATTGCTTTGAAAGTGTGGTTATTTTTTGATTATTTGATTAATAATCAGTTAAGTAACGGGTATTATAATATTAAGAGTATTATGCAAGATTGATTTGTGTCTTATAAAGGTAACATGCATAATATTCTTCATGTTATTATTTGTTGGTATATTTGGAAAAGTTGAAATGAATCGAAACATGAGAACATTACTAAGAATTCTTTAAGTATTATTTTTAAAATTAAGGATAAAGTGAGACAGTTATATTTGGCCAATTTAATTAATGGGAGTAATTTTAATGGTTGTTTTAAAATTGATGAGTTTTTTATATTAATATTTCTTCTAATTCCCATTTTCATAAAGATATTATAGTTAAATGGATGAAACCTCCCTTTGGTGTCCATAAACGTAATACTGATGGTTCTTTTAAAAATTTGAATGCTGATTGTGGAGGGCTCATCCGTGAATTTAATGGTGATATTATTGCGGCTTTTGAGGGTACCTCCCCTATTAAGAATGCCATTATGACTGAGCTTCAAACTTTAAAGTATGGTGTTCAATTAAGTATTTATTTAGGAATTACTAATGTTTGGATTGAAGTTGATGCCAAGCTTATGATTCATTATATTAATGGTATTATTAATGGATATCCTTCTTATTTCAACATTATCAGGGAAATTCATCAGTGTCTCTCTCTCATTACATATTCTATTTCTCATATCTACAAGGAAGGTAATTTGGTTGCAGATTTTTTTGCTAACGAGGATTGTAATGTATTGGACTTTGTGAATTATGTGGGAACTTCCATACCTGGAAAACTTGTGGGCTTGGTTAGGCTTGACCGTATATGTCATCTTTATGTTAGGAACTTCTAAATTTTTTAGGGTGGTTGGTTTTGGTGCGGTTTTCATTATATTTTGTGTTGTTTTATGAGTATGTTTTGTCCTTTGGCCTTTAGAATTAAGAAGTTCATGAAGTATGGCAATGATCACAATCTTGTTGATTTGAACCATTGGATCCTTTATTGCTCTTCGAATCCTCCTCTTCTTAGAGGATTATGTGGTTGGACGACGTACTTTATTAGTATTTTGAATCAAATCAAGATGTCTAAATTTTGTTGATATTTGCTCTTTTATCCCTAAGATGTTTGTTAATAATTATAAGCATTTGGAGGATTTCAACTTTACTAACTATTGGATTTTACATTTTTATGCTATTACCCCTTTTAAATGTATGTTGGTTGGTTGTATGGTTTCTCATTTGATTCTCTATTCCAACGATTAATTTTGGTTTTGGGTCAGCTTTGAGCAACATGTGTTATCCTCTGCTTATGATTATCCTACTAATACTTTCCTAAGCCTTTCTTTTGGTTGGAATAATATCACCTAGGATCATTTGAGATGCTACAGTTTGCTGGTTTACTTCCTTTTTAATTGCTGGAGTTGGACATGGCTTGATCTTTATGATTTCTACTGCCTTGTTTATGCTGGGTTGCATCCCTCTCATATTTGGATGAGCATTTGGTTGTTCCCTACTTTTTTTTGGTTTAATTTTGAGTGGTTCACTTGCTTGTGGTGGTGGACTTGGCATTCTACTGGGGTTTGGTTACCGAGCTATCATGGCATCATTTCCTTTTTGGATACCGTCTCTTTATTGGGGAGCTCTAGGTTTTGGACTTTTGTTGATCTTTTTATGGCTAGTAACTATTTTTTTAATTTTTGTGTGGGAATTTTGTATCTTTATCTTCCTGTGAGTTATGCTGAGTCTCATGGATTGTTTTCTTAATGATTTTTTACTTTTTCTTTGTTATTTGGTAAAAGGGGCTCAGCTTATTCCTTGTTGGTTATTCTGGTATGAATGTTGTGATGAATTGGCTGTGTGGGTTGAGGTATTCTAGTTTGGTGAGCATGTTTTTTTCTAGATCCTGTGGCTTAAGGTTGATTATCAAGGCTATTTATAGTCATTATTGGAATGCTTTCTAGATCTCTATGGCCCTTAAAAATGCGCATATGCATTTCATATTAATTTTGTTATTATTATGTTTCTATTTTTTGTTATTACCTTTTTCCTTACAGGCCTCTTTAGTAGGTTTTTGGAGATTCTTTCTCATTTTGTACAAGGTCATTTTTTGGTTGAGAAGAATGAGCTGATTGAGTTTTATCTTTTATTCTCCTTTTGGGCTAGTGGTTTTGGCCTTCATAGAATGTTATTAGGTTATCTTGTGCTTCTTCTTAGTAAGGACATCCAGCTCATAGATTCTTTTATATTTTTCTTTGTAGCACTTCTGATCAGTAGCGAGCTGAAGGTCCTTTTAAGAACCTTGTAATCTTTTTTTTTTTTTTTTAATTAACACATTGGCTTGGTGGTGGGTTTCCCCTAAAAAAAAAAGAAGGGCAGCTACCTTCATAAACGAAAATGCTCTAATCGATACCTTCGATTTCAACAGTTGAACGGTGAGGACTTTGACTTGTGACTTCATATCTAACTTGAATAAATGTCGTCAAAGGCATGTGGTCTGGGCTAGGGCAAGATGGGAGAGGTCAAGAAGATCAGAAGCTCTTATATGGTTTTGGAAACCTAATAGAAGTGGAGGAGGAGGTGGGCTTGGTGGGAGCTTGTAGAGGCTTTAATTTGGTCATGAGAGACAAGAAGTGTGTGAGAAGAAGTTAGCGAATGAAAGAATCCCAAGCTTCGTCCCTTCGACATTTTAAAAACAAGAGTGGAGATGTGCGAAGGTATGCAAAAATGATGTGTAGAGCTTGATACAGGACATCTGAAAAATTAGATTTGCATGATTTTAAAACGCGTGAGGAGGGGTAGACATGTACAATAATTTGAGAGTTTTTGTGTATTATGCATACGGTTTAACAAAGAAAATATAGATCCAACATGTAGTGCTGCGGGGGTGTGCTGCCAAGCACAGGGGTATAGCATCATTGTAGTGCTAGGAACTACCATGAGGATATTTAATTATCTATTTTATAGTAACTCTGGGATCAACATACAACACAACAATGCTGGGCACTAAATTAGATTTTTCATATAAATAATATAAATATCCCTCACCACAAAAATTTGACCCACATTCCATTTGCTTGTCGAGGAAGGAAATAAAGGAGAAGGAGAAGAGAAGGAAGAGAATATAAGAGAGAAAAAGTCTTTTAGGGCTTCTTAAACTATCATCCCTATTAAAAAAAAATTATTTTGATCATAGTAAACAACATCTAATCTACTTCTATTTTCAATGATTTTGAGTATGGCATATTTCTCTCACCTAAAAGTGCTAAAAATATGTTATCACTTATTCTAGTGAACTCTTAATGTGTAATTTTTGATATATAGTAGATGCATTCATTCTAAGTAGAAATATCTAGCTGCAGAATGAGCAGAAGTAAATATACTAAATTTAAAAATGAGATACATGATATGTACATGTTCATTATTAAAAAAATGATAAAATATTATTTTATATTTTCTTTTTCAATTTTAATTTTCTTTTTCAACAAGAATCAAACCAAATAAATCTTGATAATTCAATCATAGATTAGTAGGAATATTAAATGTGCAAGAAATTATAATGTAGGAAAAATAAAATACATAAAGTACAGTAGAATGAGTAAATCATATTTTATAGTGGTTCAGTCAAAACTAGACCTATGTCAACTTCTCGGAGTTCTCCTCTATGATTATTACACTAAACCTTTAGTGACTCTTCTTTAGCCCCCATAGTAAGGAAGATAAGCCCTTACATAATCTCTTCTACCAACCCGGTGTTAAAAAAGTACTAGAATATTTTCACCCTACTAGTGAGGTAGAGTACCTTAAATCCTTTTTCACCCTCTTGGTAAAGGTAGAGAGCCATCGAATCTCTTTTCTCCCTCTTATTCAAGAAAGAGAACTTTGGAATCCTTTTTCACTCACCTGGTGAAGGAAGAGAACCTGGGCTTTCATCTTTGAAGACTTTCTTCCTAGGGTTACCAAAATACCAACAAAGATATCTAGAGGAATCAAGGCAAAAGCTTGCCTAGAGCAACCCCATGAACCCCCTCATAACACTTCTTCCTCTCACATAACTTCTTCTTCTCCCTCTCCAAGCATTAAGCTCTCTCAATCTCCCTTTCAAAAAATTTTCAACAGTAAAAAAAAAAGAACTTTTCAAGATCTATTCAAATGTTTTAAATACAAGCCTTAAAAAAAATCTAAAATTTCAATTTTGTCACTTCTGATCGTACAACATGATAAGCTTAATTTATCCAGTTAGTTATGTTTGATGAGTAGGGGTCCTGTACGATTATTTCAATCTCTTGAAAGGATCGTGCAATATAAGTTCATGATTGTACAGTACGATTAGTTCAATCAAGAAGGATTTTTGTCCAGAACAATAGGTGGCGATTAAATATCATCCTTGGAGCAAATCAGATTGTACAATATGATTAAGGATATCATACATTATGATCTTAAGAATAAATTAATCAAGATTTAGTTGCCCAAGTAAAAGATGAAATTAGGCAATATTTATTGATATCATACAAAATGATAGGTATCATATAGTATGATTAGTAATTTTAATATATTGCCTAATTTATTATTGATGGGAGGAAACACATTTTCTACTGATCTTCCTAGATGATGTGAATTGTATAATACAATTAGATCTAATTTAAATTAGCCTTCTTAATTATTCCCTATTGTACTTGATTGTGTAGTACGATATAGATTATACATTATGATCTTTATAGAAATCAAATTATTCTATTTTTCTCTCAATGTGTGTGTGCACGGTTACCAAGCTAGCATACACCTATTGCATGACCCATGACTCAAGAAATATAAGAATTAAGTAAATGAAAATATAGAGTCTTCACAAAAATATCAAACCTATGATGCCCAATCTTGAGATGAGGTTTTTCACAATGTATGATGTACCTGAACTTTAATGTACATAAAACAAATATCCAATAATAATATCTGGAGAACCAAAATACAAAACCAATAATGTTAGTTATCATCAAAATCATAGGCATGGGATCCTTGTTATTATTGCTTCTAACACATAAAGAAACTTTCTTACAACAAATTTATGCCATTCAAATAATTAAATATAAGACTCTATGAGGAAGAGGGGCAACCACTTAATCATGCATGTGTAACCACATTTTGGATGTGAATTATGTGACACCTCTTCACTTTACATCCACCACTAGAATATCTACGTAGATTGAAATTGGATGATGATGATGATGATGATGATGATGATTTAAACATCTAATTATATTGTTTACAACCACTCATTTCCTAATTCTAATAAGTAACTTAATTAACTTTTAAATTTTAAATTTAAATTCAAAATTATAAATTTTTATTGAATTTAAACACCTTGTTAAACATCAACTAACCCTTGGGAACCCCATTTAAGACTTTAATGATACATCAAAATATTTAAAACCCTATTTAACTCTATTTTAGTGTCTCGCCTGTCTATTTAAATTTTGTCCATTCAAATAGGGCATTCATGCACTAGTACGTGAGCAAGGGAATGGAGGAGGGTGAGTTTTCATAAGCCAGAGAGGATTTGGATGCTCTTGAGAAGGATTATGAAGAGGTTGGCGCTAAATCTGGGGAGGGTGATGAACCCGAAGAGGGTGATGATTACTGATTAAACTATGTAGTGTTTGGTTGTGAGAGCTCTATCTGTGTGTGTGGTTTGTGTTAATTTTATTGTTATATTTTTGTGTTTGTCTGGTGGAAATGTTGCTATGTTGTTCGACTAATGCTACTATGAAGACTGCTTGCGTTAAGTTTGCTTTTTTTTTCAAAAAAAAAAAAAAAAAAAACATTCTATCTAAATTAAGTCAACAACATAAAGAACTTTAGTCACCATCCTAGATAATATGAGCCTCCCCACTCCTCCCTTCATAAAAACTAACATAGCTTCCACATAAAGAAATCATGAATAACAATAAGACCCTATTGAAATACAACCGCTATAGAGAATATCTAAGTTAGAAGAGGGTTAAAAAGGGTTTTGCTACATCAAGATTCTCCTCTCCCTCTCCACATTCTATTACACTTATATTTTTAAATTCAAGTGAAGTGAGAATATGGTGGTTGTAAGTTCTAAGTAATATAAGATCTACCATGGACACTAAAGTGTAGTTATCTAAATAAAGTTTCAATTCCTCATACTATGTAATATTGTAATTATTATTACAAATTCTTCCATGTGCAATAGCCTAGTAGAGCTGTGGCTTATTTCCATAAAAAACATAGTTATTAATGCACACTCTATGGCTCAAACATTTATAAATCGGACACAAAAAATTCTTATTTATGAGAGGAAAGTTTTCATCACCCCAAAGTATACTTACCTACATGGTGGCCTGGTGGGTATGGAAGAAAGTGCATTGGTGAAATATATCACCCATCATGTCTTTTTTAACATGCCAACAATATTTCAATAGAACTTTTTCATCACCTCCTAACCCAAGGCAAAAACAAATATCTATCAATTAAGTGAAATGTAGAGATTTCAAAAGCAAATACTACTGAATTTTTTTAATATAATATTACAGGGAGAAATTGAACTAAAACATATTCCAAAACTCAAAAATAGCTAAGTACATAGAATGAAGGAGGAAGTGAAAATATCATCTCTATATGATGGGTGAGAAAATAATATTTTCAAACAAGTTTGCTCTCATATGGCACCAATGAAAACTATATGAAACAGTGATTTGGAGTGCCTCTTCAAATGCATTTGAGAAAAATGAACTCGAATAGAGCTAAAAATGATGAGAGACAAGTTTAAGCCAACACTGAAGAAATCTCAGAAGGTCTTTAAACTAAAACTTAATTAAAATCAAGTCAATTCCATTCAAAATTTTCTTTTAAAAAAATTATGCTTATTTTATCAAGCCATAAGTATGTAATTAAGGGCTCATTGGACGCAGTTTTTTAGCTGCTTTTGGTGTAAAAAGAGTGCCAAAATATTTTTTTTTTGTTTGGGTAGTTGATTCTTAAAGCAAAAATTTAATGGAAATGTCATTTTTCTTAAAGCCGAAAATTATTCGAGCTAAAGAAAAATTATTAGGTCCGGACACCTGAAGTAGCTCTACATCCGGAAGCCAATAACATGTCGTCACGTGCTCTTACTCTTTACCGTGCGGCCTAATGACTTGGACACGGTATTGCTATGTATTGGTTGATTTGTGCAGATCGGGGTATTGCTAGGTATTGCTCGGTATTGCTCGACAATAACGAGAAATACCAATCTTTCAAGATCAATACCTAGCAATACCGAGCAATACCTAGCAATACCCGAACATAGCAATATCGGGTTCCGGCCTGTGTCGGGTCGTCGGGCCGCGCAGTAAAGAGTAAGAGCACGTGGTGACATGTTATTGATGTCCGGATGTAGAGCTACGTTCGATGTTCGAACCTAATAATTTTTCGGTGGATTGCCAGCTTTCTCTGGTTTTGGAAAAATTATTAGGTTCGGACACCAGATGTAGTACGTCCGGACTCCAATAAAATATTAACATGTGGCGTTCATACATGAATATTCAATTAAATTTAATTTTTACTTTATAAATTAAACGTGTCAGCAGAGTTTTAAGCCAAGTGCATCAAAAGCATAGGTAAAGCGTAGTCAAAGCACAGTCAAAGCACAGTCAAAACACAGTAAAAAAGCACAAGAAAGACATAGCCCACATGTTAAATTTTAAGTGAATGTTTGGACCTATATCTAAATCTGGTGTCTAGACCAAATAATTTTCCCTAATTTTTAGGGCAAATTATTTGGTTCGGACACCTGACGTGTTCGGAGCCCAATGAATATGCAACACATCACCTACTACTCGGTATTGAGCTCGGTATTGAGCAGTACCGAGCTCGGTACTGCTCGGTACTCAGTACTTCAGAGTATCGAATTCAGCACTGAATATCGTAAGCTGTATGAGATGTGCGAACCCAATAATCTCCCGGTTTTTAGGGGAGAAATGTCCAAAATGCTCCGGTTCTATTTCCTTTACCGCGGTTTCGCATCAAACTCTTTTGTATCGAATGAAATTCCTCCGTTCTTCCCTCTAGAACAAAATCCCTCTCATGATTCCACCTCAGCCTCTTCCACAGCATCATTTTACTTCTCCTCTTGAGCTCTGAGCATCGATTCGTGTTTCTCCAATCCAATAGCTAGGCTCCGAGCGTCCATTCATTTTGCTGCAGTCGAGATTCACCGGTATACCTCTTCCAAGCATTTTTAGAATTCCGATCTGCCATATTTCTGACTGCTGTAGCTGCTGCCATTTTCTTGAATCTTCTTCCTCTCCATCTATCCTACTTGGAGTTGTATTCTTATCTTTGATAGTAGTGTTTTTTTTTAATTGTTTGTTGGTGAACGCCAAGTGAAATTTGTGCTGGAAAAAATACATGGATTCTTTTCAGTTCACAAAACACAGTAACTGAGGATGGAAATCAGTGTGGTGTTTTGTTCGGTTACTTTTTATATGCAGCCTACTTGTACTTAATTGTTTTATCATGAAGTAAAGAACTGTGAGTTTCATATCTCCCTATGATTTGTTCACTTTTGTTTCATAGTGTACTGAACTGATATTTATGCTATTGGCTAAGTTTTACTGAGTGATGGGCAATGCTTTCCCTTCTTTTCTGATCTTTCGCTAAATGGCTACTCTCTTAAAGAATTGTTTGGGAGATGCTCTGGTTAAGTTTGGTATTATTATATGGTGCTCAATGCTAAATTGTCTGCTAGCTATCTTGGCCCCTTATTTGAAATGGATATGGTATTCATTTCTATCCAAGATTCTTTATGGGACCCTCTTTCCTGCATAAATTTGCCAGTTTTCTCGTACATTGCACTGTGGTGTTTCATTGAATCCAAATCTTCGCAATCTTTTTGGTTAAGCTATCCATATTATTATACATTCCCTTATTCTTTCACTGTATAAAGGAATATTGAACTCTGCCCATCTTTCTATTTTGAAAAAAATAAAAAAGGATCTACTAACATTAGTGAGTGCAAAATACAGATAAAAAATTTGCATTAGAAGTGAATGCTGTTTTTTTTTTTTTTTTTCACATTAGTTGTGTAAACATTGAAGGATGCAATTTGTATGCCGATTTTTTTTTTTTTTTACTTAAATTGATGGTAAAGCAAAAGGATGGTGGTGCACCTGCAATGCAACATGAGAAATGGAAATTATTTTAACTTTTTGTGACCTCTATATTAAAGAAATAGAGCTTGGAAATAGACATTCTACTCACTTTAGTAAGGATGGTTGGAGGAACCTAATAAAAAAAGTTTAAAGAGCAAATAAATGGAACATATGATCGAACACAATTAAAGAATAAATGAGATCAACTAAAAAAAGATTGGATGTTGTGGAAAGACTTGATTCATGACAAGACTGGCTTGGGATAGAATCCATTAAAGAAAACTATAGATGCTTTTGATGAGTGGTAGGAAGAGAAGTTGTAGGTTTATATATATATATATATATATATATATTTCATAATTCATTAAAATTTACAATTACATAGACTTTATAAATTATTAATCTAAATTTGTAATTTTTTGTTAGTAATAGCTACAGCTAAAAATTTTTATATAATGGAATTATGCCTGAGTTTGAAGAAAAACTTGGTAAGATGTTTGGGTGTATAGTAGCAACTGGAAATGATATTTAGGTTCCTAATTATGAAATATTGCCTCCTGAATTAGAGAATGTCAAAGAGATTATTTTTTTGAGGAATTAGACCTAAATGATTAACCTAATAATATCTCTATTAATGCCTCTGAAGATGGTGAATTATATCTTTTAGCAGTGTGGGTATTACTCAAAAATCTTACCAAAATGGATCTTCCCATAACAAACGAAAAAGAATCAAAATATCTAGATCATGTGCCAAATAACATATCATCAATCAAGTCACAGATTTTGTAGATGTTGTGCAATTTATTAGGGCTGCCATAATCACAGGTACTGTTGCTCGTAGAAGTTGTAAAATCCTAGAAGCATTAGAAGAGTTCACAAGGATCCTATAAATATTTGAAGATGTTGAATTCTATGATTTTGCTACGGATTTTTGCAGGACAACTAAAAAAGAGACTTTCATTGGAGTGCTTGCTGAAAGAAAAGTTTTCTGTTACATAATGCGTCTATTCGAGCAACAAGTTAATGTTTTCAATAACATAGACTATTTGCAGATATTTCTTTATTGGGCTTGAAGTATTAGTTAAGCTAGAAATTGAGATTGTAACCCCAATTGATAAATAATTTCGTGATATTCTACAAAAAAAAATTTAAATAATGAGTGTTACGCTCCATATTTTAAGGATTGCATTGAAGCAATTGATGGAACATATGTAGATGCCCGCATCCCTATTGAAGAACAAGTGGTTTATATTGGAAGGCATCATTCACCAACTCAAAATATTATGGATGTATGGAATTTTAATATGTACTTAATATTTGTAACAATAGGATGGGTGAATTCAACACATAATGCTTGCAATTTTGAACAAGCTATTTTGGATCTTTAATGTAAATTTCCTATGCTACCTGGAAGTATTTTGTGATATATTAAGCATTTAATTTCAATTTTTTTATTATATCATATTTACATTTTCATCTGTATTTCAAAAGAAAAATTTTACTTTTTTGATGATGACTATTCTCTACGAAGGGAATTTCTCAAACCATATCCGGAATCAAGATATCATCTGCCAAATTTTGCACGAGGTTCTCGTCCAATAAGGAGCCCATGTGAGATGTTCAATAAGACACATTCATCACTTCAAAGTGTAATATGTAGATTTGGTGTGTATAAAAAGAAATAGGGGATTCTAAGCGATATGCCAAATTATCCTTTCAAAAAGCAAAATTTCATTGTTATTGCTACAATGACACTTCATAATTATATATGTAGACATTGATCCAGAGTTTGATGAATGTGATTGTTGCGTCCTGGAGTATTCGTGGCGATAGAGAAATATAAAATTTAGCGTCCTAACTTTGTACGAAGATCCGGCACGCACAAAGATAGAAGAGAGGGTGTAGCATTCATATAAGAAATCAAGATTTTTACGTGAAAAACCCCTAAAAAGGAGGAAAATCCACGGGGCCTAGCCCAATTTGAATGAATCCACTATTATTTACAGTCGATTACATTGAGGCCCTTAGAGGGAAGGCCTTGGCTTGATGTACATTATATGAAGTACATGATTGGAATACAAAGAATCATTATTGACATATTTGTTTGGTCGGAAGGATTGTAGTTGATGGGCGACGTAAGTTGGAAGGATTATAGTAGGCTGACGATGGAGGTCAGAAGGTCTGTTGTCTGATGACGGAGGTTAGAAGGACGACATCAAGTAGAAGTCCAGCAATGGACAAAAATCCAACATCGGATAGATGTCCGACGAAAATCAGACAATGGGCAGAAGTCCGGCATTGGGTAGAAATCTTGCGACAAGCGGAGGTCCATCGTCAGGTAGAAGTCAGCCGGCAACCGGCAGCCGGGGAGAACTCTGGTGTTAGATGGTATTCGGGCAAAACTCCAGAGTCACTTGGAAATTGGACTAAATTCCGGCGTCACTTGGAGATTGGGTGGAGTTTCAACGTCACTTGAAAATTGGGTGGAACTCCGGCATCCCATGGAAGTCGGGCAGAATTCCGACGTCCCATGGAAGTCGGGCAGAATTTCGGCGTCTCGTGGAAGTCGGGCAGAATTTCGGCGTCCTGTGGAAGTCGGGGCAGAATCTCGGCGGTGGTTGAGGAGGAGTTTCTTCCCTCATTCCCTTCTCTTCTTCTTCTTGCTTGGGTCCCCTCTTAAGAGAAATGAGAGGCTATTTATAGTTTTTTGAGGATGACATGACCTGTAAATAAGAGGATCAAGGGCAAATGTGGAGTTGTTTGATTAAACGGTCGATATTGAATCCCTTGATCGTGGACCGTTTGTTATACATTTGAAGGTCTTAATGATATTGGAATTCGGCGATATTGGGATCATTAGATTCGTCTCATCGAGCCGCTCGATTTGACTATAAGCATGTTATGATTGGAAACCGTTTGGTAATCCAAATTGTGGTTTGAACCTTCTAATAGCGCTTCGGGTCTTCGATTTGGACCCATTTGGGCTCGGATAGAGAGTAATTTGATGTCGTTGGGTTCGTATTTCCGAGACTATCAGTTCGATTGTGAGTTTGCTTAAATCGGAGTTCTGATGATCCCATATTTAATTTTTGAAGTTTTTGGCTTGATTTTGCCTCGAGATTCGTGCTCGATCAAGATAATATTTTTGATGATATATCAGTGATATTAATGAAAGTTTTGTTCATCCAGAGGAATATGAATATAGAGTATGTCAGCATGTTGATTAAAACATTCTAATGGATGTCGACCAAGAATTGGTTGATGGAGAGAGCACTGATGAAATCACTAAATTTAGAGATAATATTGCGATGCAATTACAAAATTCTAATAGGTAATAATTATGAATGTTTCTTTATCATTGATATAATTTGTATATTTCTACTAAAATCGATGTAATTCTCGATTTCATTTTATATGAATTTGCTAAATTTCAGATTCACTCCCACTATTTGACGACCAGCACATTCGTCTTCTTGCAATTTCAAGAAAATCTTATGTTTAGTATTTCGTAATTTATCGTATTAATTTTAAAGGCAATTGATATCTGTACTTAGATGTTAGTGAACTTGCATTATCAGCTACTGATTTGGTTTTAAGATATATAGGCACTTTTCTGTTATATACATTGTTAATTAAGCATTGAACATAACACAATATTTTGATGAATAAGTTTGACAAAGCTAATTTGATGCATATAATTTCATATAATTTCAAAAAAAATGCACATAAATTGTTTTGTAGTATAATATCTATGTGAAGGGCCTAAAGTTAATTTTCTCCTTTTAAGTAATAATACAAGGGTTTCATTTTTAAAATTTTTCCAACGACAATTGCAACTTCTATAAAAAAAAAACTATTTTTTTTTTAGAAAATAACTTTATGAACCATTTTGTGGAAAGCTTAAGTCATTCTAAACGAAGCATAATTTTCTCTCTCTCTCTCTCTCTCTCTCTCTCTCTCTCTCTCTCTCTCTCTCTCTCTCTCTCTCTCTCTCTCTCTCTCTCTCTCTCTCTCCTCAAGGCATTCTCAGGTCAAGGCAACAACAAAAGATTGTTCAAAACATTGAACAAGAGCTTTTAAATAGAAGAGCTTCAAAGGAGCTCATTAATTGTAAGTTGCCGACTATATCGTCCAGGCCAATATGGACATCGGCCTGGCCGATCAAATCTTAGAAGATCGGCCAGAGCATAGCCCTGAATGCAAACTGGACGATTTAAAATTGGCTTGATCATCCAGGCCGATCTCACGATCGTCCCGGCCAATCAGTTCAAATTAGAGAAAATTCGTCCAGAGTATCGCCCTGAATACGAGCTGGCCGATATTTATCTTCCTAAAGCAACTAAGGTTTTTGAATAGATCATCCTGGCCGATCCTGCGATCGTCCAGGACGATATGATCGTATCAATCATCCTTAATTACTCTCTTGATTTCCTAATCAATTAACGCATAATTTGTGAATATCGTCTAGGCCGTTCAATGATCGCCCTGGCCAATTATTAAAAAATACAGTATACCTTAATTGTCTATGGCGGAAACTTCTTTCTGTTTTGAGCTTATCGTCCTGACCGATACACGTATCGTCCAAGACGATCTGTTAATGACGGCTTCCTTAATTAAGAATCCTTATTTAGACTTTCTGTTTTAAGCCTGATCATCTAGGACGATGTAATTATCGTCGTGGCCGATATGAGTAAAAACAGAAATTCTAAGTCTCTCAAGTGTGTGTGTGTAGGGTTACTTAGCATCAGTCTCTTGAACATTACAAATAGACTCAAGAAGAGAAAAAATAAAGTACAGACTGACTAAACCCTAAACCTACGCAATCTTGAACTGGCTTCGTTTGTTTGTCCGATCTTCGATTCCTGAAAAGTTAGAAGTAACATGCAATCCAAGAGAATCAATAGTGTTTGTCAATCATCAAAACATAAGTCATGAAAATAGATTTGAAATAATCTCTCCCTTTTTGATGATGATAAACACAAGTAGGAAAAGCTCAGTAAGAACAGCAGTTCATTAAAATTTCAAAGTTACAAGCATATCAACTTTTCCTACCACATCCTACTCCCCCTTTTGTCATCACAAAAAGAGGGTCTTAGACACATAAAGGAAAAAGAAAACAACACAATAGAAACTAAAACAAACTAAAAAACAAACTATAGAAAATAAAAAACAAACAACAGAAAATACAGACTAGAAAAATGAGGGACCCTGATCATAAGATAGAGGTGGTGGAGGTGGCTGCTGAAAGTAGCTGGCAAGCGTAGTAAACTGAGCATTGAACCAGGCAATGTCCTAGTCATGCTGCTGCTGCTGGTGAGTAATGTAGGTTTTAAATCGGGCGCGTACAAGCCAATTGGTCAAAAAGGCGATCCGATCGTCCGGGCTGATCAGATATCGGCCAGGATGATTAGACACAGGCGATCGTCCCGAGGAGTCAATCCGTACGACCGTTGAAAAAAAAAAAAAGATCGTCCGGGCCGATTAAGTGTATCGTCCAGGACGATGCACAATAATTAATCGTACCGGCCAAAGTTAAATCGTTTTTAATCTGTGCTACGTGTATCGTCCAGGACAAATAGTGGATCGGCCAGGACGATTGTCCAATAATGGATCGTCCAGGGCCAATTTTAAGGATTTAAATGTGCTGACACGTGGATTGTCCAGGACGATCTAGTGTATCGGCCAGGACGATGACCATAAAATACATCGGCCAGGATGAAATAGGTTATCAGCCAGAACTATCATCATGATTGCAATAGAGTTCGATCAGATCGTTCAGAACGATAAAGTATCATCCATGACGAAGAGTTGTAGTAAGCACAGAAAAGTTTAGCAGATGGAAATTTGAAGAGAATTTGTCATATCTTCCAGGACGATAAAAGTATTGGCCAGGACGATGTGACTAGAATTTGAAAAACAATGAAGTATGGTGATGATCAAAGCTCTTAAAAATAAAACAAAAGAAAAGCATAAGAAAAGAAAACGAACAACGATAAAAAGCTAAAAACAAACAATTTGAAAAAGAAGCCAAATATAATTTTTTTTTTATCAAAGCAAATCATATGAGAATGTCTCAAAAAAATTTAGACTTTAGAGTTCTAAGAGTTCAAGGAGTTTAACAAATCCCAATCAGAAGAAGGTAGAATATCCGATTTTTGTAACGCTAGATCGGACATCTTTCAGGGTACAAATTTTCTTTTGAAAAATAAAAGACCTAACTTAGAATACCTTAAAAGGATAAAAAGAAGATCCGTTCAAAACTTGTTTACAAAGAAAATATCTCATAAATAATAAAACAAAGTAATTTGTCTCAATCATGGAATTTAAAATCAAGCCCTTGAAAACTTCAATTAATCAATGAGTTCTCTAAGTTTTAAGAGTTTAGAAAAGAGATGATAGCTTGCATTTAGTGGGCTCATTTTATTCCTCTTGTCACTTTGATTGGCTCTTTGAGCCTCTTTTGATCTTTTGATACACTTTTGTGTATATAGTTTTTTTTTTCAATTTGGCGTCATTGGCCTCTTTCCTTTTTAATTCTGGCAAGCTAAAATCTCTTTAACAAACCCTTAAAAAAACTTAGTTGTGAGTATATCCTCCAAATATTAGAGAATATGAGCTCTCTCTCTAACATAAGGAAGAACAAGTCACAAAACAAAGTCATAATTATGTGATAAATGAAATTGCAAGATTTCAATTAACATGAAAGATATATATAAGAACTTTGACTATTATACATAAGATAAATTATTGTAAAAAAAAGGATCTTAATTTCAAAAACCATTGGTTAAAAATGAGTTTAGACTTTTGTTTAGAGAAGAAAATCAGACCACTAAACAAGGTCAAAATGAGGGAAACCATCAACGATATTTCTTCCTTTAACCGATTTAGAAAAGCTAAACTCTATATCCAAAACTCTAAAATCTAAAAACTTGAAAAGATTCAACATATGGAAAATCAATCATAAAAGACAACGTGAAAATAAAATAATCTAAAATAACAAAAAGCTAGCACACAACAAAAAAAAAAACTTAAAACAACACTAATAAAAAAAAATGCATTTTAAGAATTTATTGAAGCATCAAGTTTAAGCATTTATGAGTTGCGAGCCTCCATATGTCCAATTATCCTATGCTCCCACGAGGTCTTTGGTGAGAGCACACCTGCAAAACTCAACAACAATCAGATTTAGGAACCCAAACTGGTTTGGGCCCCTTCTTAGAAAAAGTAGAATGTAATGCAGGTATGGTATGCTGTGAATCATGCACCTTAGGTCTCCACACCCAATGTGTACTATGATGAACAGTGCAAGTGTGTGAGATGTGTCCTAGCATGCCACATGAAAAACATCTAACTCCAGGAAAAGGATTTCTTAAATGGTTTGAGTTATAATGCTTCTTCCTATGTCTTGGCTTTAAATCAAAAGTGGGTGTCTTCTAATTTCCTTTAAGTGAATCCAATTCGTTCTTTAGTCTCAAATTTGTATTTTCCAAAATATTATTATCAATCCTCAACGTTTCTTCTATCTCTTGAGATTTCTTAAACGTAGACTCAAGTGAGGTGTGTGAAGCTTTCAATGCAACATGCTCATCAATTACTTCCAAATTCTTTTTATTTAAATCATCAAATTCATCAAGTAAAGTCACGTGATTTGAATCAATCGTAGAATGATCTTTGAGAATAATTGCATACTCTTTTTGTAAATTGGAAAGTTCTAACTTTAAACTAGTATGAGTCTTTTTAAGTTTTTTGTATGATGTATGAATTTTCTCATAGATTTCAAATAATTCATCATAGGTGAGTTTACATACATCTTCCTCATCACTTTGCTCAAGATGATCTTCCCCCATTAAGCACAGGTTTGTAGTCTCTTCCTTTGGTTCAGTCTCAGAGAAATCAGTACCAGATTCTGCCCAAAACGTCTTTTGAACTCTCTTCTTGTCCTTCCTAAACTTAGGTTTCTCCTCGTCCTTTTCTTTTTCTTTGCTCGAGTGATCTTGAAGTGTAGGACAATCGGCTTTCACATGTCCAGGCTTCCTGCATTCATAACAAACAACATCAGAAGATCCTTTATAATGTTTATAATCCTTACCTTTTCTTCAATGATGATTTTGCTTCTTCCTTAGAAAGCTTTTGAATTGCCTTGTGATGAAGGCAACTTCATCTCTTTTAGACTCAGAAGATTCAGAATCTGATTTGTGCGCCTTTAGTGCAACTGTTTTCTCCTTCTTCTTCTCACCTGCATCAAGATTTCTTTGATTCACCCCTTGCTTGTAAGTAATGAGTTAGCCAAGTAAGTTATCAATAGAATAAGTGTTCAAATCTTTAGATTCAGTGATTGCAGTGATTTTTACATCATATGATGAAGGCAAGCATCTCAAAATCTTGTTTACTTTTTTATAGTTTGAAAGTTCTTTTCCTAATGCATGCAGTGAGGTAACTATTTAAGTAAACTTAGTATACATGTCAGAAATTGATTCATGAGATTTCATACGAAAACGTTCGTAGTCATGCAAGAGAATATTCAAACAGAATTGTTTAACTTCATTAGTGCATTCATAGGTGATACACAATTTGTCCCAATTTTCTTTATCAGTTTTGTAAGTGGAGACACGCATGTAATCCTCAGATTTTAAAGCACAAAAAAAAACAGTTCAAACATTTTGCATTCAATTGAGCTAAATCTCGTTCATCGAAAGTCCATTCAGTAAAAGCAACTTCAATTTTAACACCATTAATTTCACGAGAAGGTGGAGAATAACCTTCTTTGATAAGCACCTACATGCGATAATAATTAGATTGTAAAAACATTAACATGCGGGTTTTCCAGAAATCAAAAGGTAGGTTATCGAACATGGGAGGTCGGGTAATAGAATACCCTTCCGTAGTGTTACAATTCCCAAGGTTAGCCATAGATCAAAATCAAAAAGTTTTCAAACTTAAAATTTTTGAATCCCGCTCTAATACCACTTGAAAGTTCGTTAGGGATGTTAAGCCCTATAGAACTGGCCCAAGCTAACCAAGAGGGAGGGGGGGTGAATTGGTATTTAAAAAAAAATTTCAACAAAAGCAACAAGATCACAAACTAAAACCAAATCTCACCATAAGATAAAAATAATGCAGAAATTAAAGTGCGGAAGCAAGAAAATAATAACACAGAAATTTATAGTGGTTCGGTCAACTTGACCTATGTCCACTCCTTGAAGGCACCCTCCAAGTATTGCACTACAAAACGTGTCTCTCCTTTAGCCCCCACGGCTAGGCGGAGAAGCCCTCACAAAGAAGCTTTTTGCCACCCCGACAAGGCAGAGAACCTATCTCCTTTTGTTTCCTCCTGAAGTTGGCAGAGAACCATAATCTAGTGCTAAAAACCTTACCTCTATCGACCCTTCCACGGACAAGAAACTCTAGATGAAGAAGAAGCAGAGCGATCCTTGAAGCACTCTTGTGAGTCCCCTCACAAGCTCCCCCTCACAAGATCCTCTCTCTCTCTCTCTCTCTCTCTCTCTCTCTCTCTCTCTCTCTCTCTCTCTCTCTCTCTCTCTCTCTCTCTCTCTCTCTCTCCTCAAGGCCTTCTCAGATCAAGGCAGCAGCAAAAGATTGTTCAAAATGTTGAACAAGAGCTCTTAAATAGAAGAGCTTCAAAGGAGCTCATTAATTGCAAGTTGCCGACTATATCGTCCAGGCCGATATGGACATCGGCCTGGCCGATCAATAAGAATCTCAGAAGATCGGCCAGAGCATCGCCCTGAATGCAAACTGGACGATTTAAAATTAGCTTGATTGTCCATTCTGATCTCACAATCGTCCCGGCCGATCAGTTCAAATCAGAGAAAAATCGTCCAGAGCATCGCCCTGAATACGATCTGACCGATATTTATCGTCCTGAAGCAACTAAGGTTTTTGAATAGATCATCCTGACCGATCTTGCGATCGTCCAGAACGATATGATCATATCAATCATCCTTAATTACTCCCTTGATTTCCTGATCAATTAAGACATAATTTGTGAATATCGTCCAGGGCGATCAATGATCGTCCTGGCCGATTATTAAAAAATACAGTATACCTTAATTAACTATGGTGGCAACTTCTTTCTGTTTTGAGCGTATCGTCCTGGCCGAAACACATATCGTCCAGGACGACCTGTTAATGACAGCTGCCTTAATTAAGAATCCTTATTTAGACTTTATGTTTTAAGCCTGATCGTTCAGGACGATGTAATTATCGTCCTGGCCAATATAAGTAAAAACAAAAATTCTAAGTCTCTCAAGTGTGTGTGTGTAGGGTTACTTAGCATCAGTCTCTTGAACATTACAAATAGACTCAAGAAGAGAAAAATTAAAGTACATACTGACTCAACCCTAAACCTACGCAACCTTGAACTGGCTTCGTTTGTTCGTCTGATCTTCGATTCCTGAAAAGTTAGAAGTAACATGCAATCCAAGAGAATCAATAGTGTTTGTCAATCATCAAAACATAAGTCATGAAAATAGATTTGCAACAGGCGTCATTGGCACTTTTTTTTTAAAAATATTCTACATTTTTGAAATTTTAAAAATAAAAGTAAACCCATTCTACTGACACAATGAACTACTTGATTAAACAAATTATGAGGTAGATTAAACAACTTGCAAAAGATTTCTATGCGATATATAAAATGTAGGGAGACAAAAAAAGTTCAGTTTCAAAATCCAGTTTAAAATATGATGAATATTTTAAATCAAAAGTAGAATAATCTCTTTTAGGAAATAGAGATTGAGAGTCAAAATCACGAGTTTCCTTTCTTTGACTGTTTTTTGAGAAGCCAACCACAACTTATATAAGAATTCAAGAAAAATAAGAGGTAGATTTTTCATTTTAAATTTTTAATCCCCCTTTTTTTGAATTTTAAAAGGATGGTGATGAGTGTGTTGACAAAAAAGAAAGAGTAAAGACAATTAAAATTTAAAGAAGAAGAAAAAGAAAAGAAAAGAAAGAAAGGATGAAAAAAGAATAAATCCAGAATAAAAAAAATTTAGGAAAAACACAAAAAAATAACAAAACATGCAAACAAAATAAAAAAATGCAAATAATGGTTTAAACATCATCTTGCTCCTGATCAGATAATTCAGAAGCAAAGTCTGCCCAAGAGATTTTTTTGCTTTTCATTATTTGGCCATTTTTAATTTGCTTTGCTTTTCCCTTTTCTATTCCTAGAGGAGTTCTCAAATTAGGGCACTGATTTTTCATATGTCCAGATTTTCTTTATCCAAAGCAAATAATGTTAGAATCTTAACATTCATACAATTTTTACCTTTATTCCACTTTTATTGAGGCTTATGCTTTGGTGAGCTTTTTAATTTTCTTGACAAGTCATTATTTTCTTCATCAATTAAGCCACTTTCCTCAATGTTTTTAGCATTTTGCACTATCATTTCACCTGCATCCAAAAGTCTTTGACTCAAACTTTGCTCGTAAGCAATGAGTGAGCCAATCAAATTATCAATAGAATACTCATTCAAATTTTTTGATTCACAAATAGCAATAACTGTAGTATCAAACTTATCAAGTAAACAACGAAGAATTTTATTGATTTTTTCAAAATTTAAAAACTCCTTACCTAAAGCATGCAATGATGTCACAATTTGAATAAATCTAGTATACATGTCTAAGACCGTCTCATAAGATTTCATTCAAAAAAGTTCATAATTATGCATTAAAATATTCAACTTGGATTTCTTGATTTCATTAGTGTCTTCGTATATGGTGTGTAATTTATTTTAAATTTTTTCACCAGTAGTGCACGTGGAAACTAAATACAATCTTCAGAATTTAAAGCACAGAAAAAAATAGTTTAAAGATTTTGCATTCAATTGAGTATTGATTTTCTCTTCTCTGCTCCATTGATTAAAAGAAATATCAGTTTTAATTTCATCTAAAATACGAGACGGTACAGAATAACTAATTAAAATCATATGTCACATTCGAAAATCAATTGATTGCAAAAATGTAGACATGCCAATTTTCCAAAAATCAAGTGTAATATTTTCAAATAAAGGTGGTCTAGTGATTGAATAACCTTCCATAATATTAAGATTAGAAAAATTAGTCATGGATTAAAATTCAAAAGTTTACAGAAACTTGTTTTTACGAATCTCGCTCTGAAACCACTTGAAAGTTCATTAGGAATTTTAGCCCCTTATGTACTGGCCCAAGGTTAATTAAGATAGAGGTGAATCAGTAATTTAAAAAACACAATCTTAAAACCAGAATCAAGATTCACCACTACGAAAACCAAAGTATGGAAATTAAATGCGAAAATAATAAAGGAAAGAACACACCAGATTTATAGTGGTTCGATCAAACCTTAACCTATGTCCACTCCTCGGAGGCACCCTGCGAGTATTGCACTAAACATAGTGTCTATCCTTTAGCCCCCATAGCTAGGCAGAGAAGCCCTTACAAAATCACTTCCACCTTCCCCGGTGCGGCGGAGTTGTCGGGTTCATTGACACCAAAGAGATCTTCTTCTTCTGTGAACTTTCCTCAAGACGAGCCTTGAATCCGACAGTATTATAGTGCAAGCCTGCCGGAGCAACCGTGTGGAATCCCCCTCCACACTCCCTTGAGTCCCTCCTCACAGGATCCTCTCCCTCTCTCAAACTTCATCCATTCCTCACTCCCTTTCAAGTTCTCTCTTCAAGTCCCCTCAAAAGAACGAAGCTACAATGGCTGCTAAAGACACTCACAAAAGTGCCTAGTCAAAAGCTTAAATAGAAGATCTCAAAATGAGCTCATTAATACAACTTGTCGACTTTATCGTCCAGGCCGATATAAATATCGTCCTGGCCGATCAGCGTAAATTATGCTCTATCAGCCCGGTTGGTTAGAGACGGTTTAGACAATTTTTGGTCATATCGTCCAGGTCGATAGATATCATCCTGGACGATTAGTTCAAATATGAGAAAAATCGTCCTGAACATCGCCCTGAAAAGAAGCTGGCCGATGTCAAATCAGCCCGGACGATCTTGCGATCGGCCTGGCCGATGTGATCGTGCAAATCACCATTAATTGTTTTACTTAATTGCCAGATTTATTTAAGAAAAATTGTGCTTGATCGGCCTGGCTGATCCTGATAGGCCAGGCTGATCCACCGGGATGATGTCCAAAAATAAGTAACTCTTAAATAGATATGGCGGCAGATTCTTTTTGATTTGAGCCTATCGTCTTGGCCGATACAAATCATCCAGGGCGATGTGTTTATGACGAATGCCTTAACAAGGATGATGCCCTTATTAGGGTTTCTGTTTTTGGACTGATCGTCTAGGCCGATATAAATATCGTCCCAGACGATGTTACCAAAAACGGTAAACTTTAGGGAACAGTTAGAAATTCTTTCAATGTGTGTGTGTGCAATGTTACTTAGCATCAGGAGCCACAGTAATTACAAAAGACTCAAGAAAGGAAAAGGTACAAATTGACTCAGATCTAGTCTACCAATTCTTGAGCTGGTTCCAATAGAAGTCTAATCTTGTGGACCTGAAATGCCAGTAGATAAGACAGTCGTAGAGAAATAAGAGTGTTTGCTATCATAAAAATCATAAACCATGAAAAAAGATCCGCAACAATTTTATCAGGATAGAGTTTCGTTATATTCAATTCAACTAGAACACGCGCAGAGAGTGCTGCAAACCAACATATGTAGTAAAATTGATTTTTAAAGGGTGGATAAATAAAGAGCCCAAAGCATGAAGGATCTTGGGAGCAAAAGATGTGACCGGAGGTTAGGGAATGACACCCAAATGGGGATAACCGGGGATTCCACATTGATATCAAGGGTAGATGACCATTTAGTGATTTGTATGTAGTAATTGAAAATCAGGTAAGAACGATGGCAAAAAACTTTATTATAATCCATGTCATTAGACAATTTAATCAACACATGAGACTCATCTAGTAAGGTAAACTTTAAAAAAGTAAACTTCCCCTCATTTTTCTCTATCTAGCATGAAACTTTTGATTAAATTTTCTTTTAATTTTATCATAACAATTGCATCTTCTTAAATCATTTTTCATAGCATATAAGTTCCAAGGAAAAATAAACTGTTGCCAAATATATATATATTAAGGCCCTTCTCATCTGTTACCATTTAATGCAAGAAGCAGTGGCAATAGCAAAGGATTTTGATTTCTCTTTAGAATCCATCGCCCTAGCTCGAGCCAGCAGGTTGAGTGGCCCGGCCCATTCAAGAATTTAATGTTGGACTGGCTAATTCTGGCTCATTAATGCCCAGATCAAGCCTTCATGGACCAGCTAATCTTTAATCAAAGTGGGATTTTCGGGGCTAACTTAGTCAAATTCACATCAACTTAAAATCAAGTTCTTTCTTTCTTAAAGATCACAAAATAGTGATTTATGTTAAACTGATTCTTCATTACAAAATAAGTTTTAAAATTCCAATAAATTTGTTTAATTTTGGGCTTTTTATTTTAAGTAAAGTGGGTGTAAAAGTATTTAACATGTATGGATTTCTAAAATATTGATTTTGATTTAAAGTAAAATAAATACAAAATAAAATTTTGAAGTATTTGAAATTCATCATCTAGCTCAACTTGATGCATTTAAAAATCGTTAGATTTGTTCAAATTTTAAATAAACTGTAAGTTTTTTGTCATATTGTCGCTACACACCACTTGCAGTTCACTTGTCGCCTGCCTCTAATCACTAATGCAGCCACTTGCCATCGGCCATAAACACCACCATTGCTATCGACCAATGGTCACTATCATTATCACCATCGAGCTTTATAGTATATTAGTTACTTCTAGTAAAATAAAAAAAATAATAATATAACAATAATAATAGTTACATGTATCTATTTTATAGTTATTCAATAATATAAAATATTTTGAATATGTTATATACATTTAATTTTAATTTGTATTTCTTTTCAACAAATCATACGGCTCCTTATTATACTTTTTATTAACTATATTTTTTTACTCCCTACATTAACGCACAAATAATTAAATTGATTTGGAATCAAACAGTCCAAATACAACCCTTGATCTAATATGGTACGTGAATATTTTAATAAGAACGTGCGGCGTGCTGATTATTTTAGTATGGACTGAGCCAATATTAATTCATATTTATGAGATCAAATCAATGCTTTAAAAATCGGACTGGACCGGCCGGTCCGACTGGTTCAACCGTGAACCGGTCCAAAGGCCGATTCGGTTTAACCTGAAAACCGGCTTATCTTCAAACCGACCAATTTTGTCCAAAACCGCTAGTTCAACCGGTGAACCGGCGAACCGGTCACAGTTCTCTTGAACCGTCCGGTTCAAGTTTTGTATTTTTTAATATTTAAATTTTAATTAGCTTATTTTGAAATATTAATTAAAAAATATTTGTAATTAAATTTCAAATTTGAAATGCTTCATTTTAAATTAAAAAATTTCAAATAAGCATTTCATGAAGGAAAAGTCTAGTACTACTACTTTCTAGCTCAAAAGTCAATATATAGTAAAAGCTTCACCAAGGGAAAGTCTCCCAAGTGATGTGGGACTAAAAAATCTAAAGCTCCTATGTCTTTCTTCTTAACTTTTAAGTTTGCAACATACAATATTCATTTTAAAATAAATTTTTTAAATAATATTTTTATGATGAAATAATATTTATTTTTAATTAATAATATTAAATAAATTATATTCATCATTTATTTTTTTATGTACCATAAATATTAATTAATTTATTTATTATTTATAATAAATGATTTAATTGAACCTCAATAATTTATAAATGTAAAATAATAATATGAATCTAATATATAAATTATAAATATATAACACAAATTAAGGATTATTTATATTAAACTTATTAATTCATTTGTAAGTTAATTTTTTGTTAAATTTAAAAATCGAATATGTTTAAATTTAAAATTATATAAGATATTAGTAATGTGTGAATTAAATTTATTTTTTAATTAAAAAGTTATATTATTATATGATTTTTATATCATCTAAATTGTATTTATTACGTCAACCGGTCGAACCGTGAACCGCTCTCTCTACCGGTTCGTTGCCCGGTCCGATTTTCACAACCTTGGATCAAATAAATAAAAATGAATTTACCAAAATAAATAAATGAATAAATAAAGACTGCAAAAAGCAACATGCATTTTCTGGTCCATGTGCCGGCGAGCAAGTGGCGATAAATCACATCAGAAGATCAACACTCCTAAGGAATCGAGAAAAGGAAAGACAATCCACCTTATAATTCACGTTGAGAATCGTGCGATGATGCAGTGCAGTGTGGTTGGTTACAATTGCATACCATGGTATTCCAACAAGTGAGGAGCACCGACAGCCCTCTCTCTGTCTCTCTCTCTTTCTGTCTTGATGAGTAGAATGGATATGAAGGTCCCATAGCGTGTTCGGGATTAGTCGCATTCCTTTCTAAATCTTAAAAAATCAAACTTGATGGAGAGTTTTGTAAAAAAAAAAAGGGAAAATAGGGCACATGGAAAATGCTATAAAAACATTAGAAAAAAAAATGCAAGCAAGAAAATTAGAAGACAAAAAAAAAAAAAAAGTCACAAATCAACATATTGCAAGAAAATGAATGAATATATATATATATATATATATATATATATATATATATATATATATTGCCACAACTCAGGTAAGCTGGTATATTTCCCCTACCCAGAAAAAAAAAAAAAAAGCAGAGGGACAGGCTTAGAAATGGTAGCTAACTCTTTTTTTTTTTTTTTTTTTTTTTAAATATCCAACTTTCTCTCCGTCATGTGTTGGACTAATACAAGATAGCTTAGCCAAATCGAAGTGGCTCATCAGGTTCTTTAGCTCAAACATGTAATGGTTCTTTCAACTTACAAGGGGTTTGCATCAACCAAACCAACAACTCCATCCAAGCAAGGCAACATGCAACCATGTACTACAAGTTTGCGAAACTGCACAACGAATCTGTAACTCCTCAATGCCGAAAGGAGAAATTTATCCTACTTTTCTTTTAAACATCTATTAATTCTCAATTCAATTTTTCATTTTAAACAAAGCCATCTAATAATAAAAATATATATAAAATACACATCCATAATAAGCATATATAAATTTTCTTTCAAAATACCTAAATAATAATAATTTAAAATACAATGATTACCTACTTTTATCAGACTCTATCTACTCAACGGGACATTGCTTTTGCCTGAATTATTTTAAATGATACCATGAGTAAAACTCGTAGGCTAACCCTTTTTCCCCATATCAAAATTCTATTCATATTTCATAATTGAAATAAACAAAATAATAGAATTTATGTTTTGACTCTATAGTTTTGACGTACTAGATTACAAATGAATATAAATGTAGAAATGTATATGTTTTAATACACACTTATAACTCACATTTATCACCTCCCACCTGCTTCAGGAGGTGCAAAGCAAATTATATTTAAAAAATTAATCATTATAGAGCTAGAGCAGAACGAAGTGGTCTGGAATAGAGATACATTTGCTTTAGGCCCAAGCATAAAATTCAAAGTTCACTTTCATTTTCATAACAAAGCTTCATAATGATATGCAGGACATGATGATGATAATATAATATACAACTATGAAATTTAAAGCACGTGCACATTAATTTCTAGATTTAATACTAGAAGTCCCAATTTTTTATGTCGAGTTAAAGTTCTCAAAATTTTATCAATTTCATTGAGAAAATGTAGACAAAAAAATTAGTAAACTTTGCCAACTATACTAAGGTTCAAAAGTAACACAATTCTCCAAAAACTTTAGAAATTTATACAGTGGAAATGAACTAGTGAAATTTTCAATTCTAATAATCAAATTGTCCAGAACAGAAAAGGTAATGATTTACTAAAAGTTATATGGTGAAATATTTTCTAAACATAAGAAAAACATATTAGTAAGTATATATTTCCATAAACATTTTGGATTTGAAACAAAAAATGGTGCATGGGTTTCTTACCTCAAGCCTGATAATTTTTCCAACTAGCTAAACAGATGATTTTGAAAAGTTGATTTTTAAAATACCTCCTCTCTTTTCTCTCTCCTCTTCCTTTCCTTTTCTTCCCTTCTCTGAAAAGATAATTGAGTGATGCAAATTTATTTTATCAAATGAATTTGGATATTTTTCATATTTAAAATTTACTAACTTAACCTAGCACCACAATGCTCACCTCTACAGCACCGCTATACTCCTAAAAAATCTTCCAAATTCTACCAGAATATTCTACCCATAAATTTGTCTCCACGGTGGCACTTCTTGGCTCTATAGTGCACACCAAGTTCATATTTTTTTATGTATTTTCCGAGAGATCAATATCGCAGAGTTACCAACCCTAGCATTGCACCGCTTATAGAGTAAATTTTCTCACTTGTATTTTAACTTCACCATCCCAAAACCTGGTTAATTACAACCCCATTAAATATTTTAAGGCTTATAATTATAAATCAAATTAACATTAACAATCATTAATGGACATTTAACTTAATTTCTAATAACGGTATTATAGAATCTACATCCATGATCTTAAGTAAGCAACCTTGAAGTCCTCACACATTGAGATGGAGGCTTGATTAGTGATTGTTCATGTGCATTCTTCATTTATATTATAAATATTTAGCTATACAATTTAGATAATTTTCCTCATGTATTATAATACTTTTTTTTTTAATTTTTTATGAGGCTCTTTCTAGAGTACCCTAAAGTCCAACAAATATTGGGTCCAAAGTCCATTTTTATGTGGAATCTAAACATATAGTATTATTTAGGTTTTTCATATAAGGGGCTTCTCTCTCTAAACTAGCAAATCTTTTTCATTCTTTTATTATCTCCATTATTTTCATCTTTGTAGCCCTCGCTAGTATTATGAGTAAGGTTCAAGTATCTTCTACATATAAATTTGGATCCAAAATTTTAAAGGTACAGTAAGTGTGGATTGATGTCAATAACCATAAGTCATATTTGATAAAAATATAGAAGATATAAACAACATAGTAAAGACATAATTTCTAATGGATAACTTGTGATGCCCCAATATCTAAATTGGAAAGAATTGCATATTTTTTTCCTAATTTATTAACTAAAGCTACTAATATCATAAAAAGAAAATAAGAAGGTGAAAAACATAAATACCTCACTATTCATCCAATATTTACATAGTAATCCATAACTTAAAAATAACTTATACAATAGTCATCATATTAAATCTAAACATCTCATCCCTAAAATACATCACGACCACAAAAAGAATCAATTGGAATAGAAAGAAATCTAAACATGCCTCCTAGATCGACCTCACTCCACTAGATTCATATCCTTACCTAAAAATATGTAATAAGCAAAAAAGCCTAGCAAGTTAACAAAAATTTATAATTAAAATCAATGCACAACACACACACACACACACACACACACACACACACACACACATATATATATATATATATATATATATATATATATATATATATATATATATATATATATATATATATATATATATATATATATATATATATAAGAAATTATATTCCGATGAGCAGTAATCTTTTGTATAACTCCTTTTCATTTCATTTGATTAGATGTATTACATATCATATGTTTTATGTCATTCACTATGTATTCATATCAGGACAATAGCAATCTATTGCACATCAGTCATTATTCTTATATCATTTAATTAGTTAATCAATCTCATCGATTTTATATATATATATATATATATATATATATATATATATATATATATATATATATATATATATATATATATATATATATATATATATATATATATATATATATATATATAAGTTGCTATTTGCATGTTTTACATTCTTGCAACTTGTATTGTTTTGATGATTTCAAATATTATTGTTTATATATCTCCTAACACTTTTTGGAAGATTTGTTTTTTTTGCTCTAGTGTGTACTAACATTTCAGGAAAATAAACTCCAAGCGATGAAGACTTCAAATTATTCATTTGTAAATTACAAGTTTTTGAAATGAGAGGGAGTGATTGTAATTGGGTGAAAAATCACAACACACACTCTTGGGGAACAATTTTTGTAAACTGATCGTACGGGACGAACCTGGTTCGTACGGGACGATCATGTCAATTAACCCCTCGAAAGAGCAATGGATCGAACAGGCAAGTAGAAAATTTTCTAAGTCCTACTCGTCCAGGACGAATTTAATATTCGTCCCGGGACGAACGTCTCTGGATTCTCACCTTGCACTGTTTGTCCAAACAAAAATTACGGTTCGTACCAGGACGAAGCTCTTTGTATGAGATCGTACAGGATGAAATTATTTTTCTTCCCAGGATGAAACTCTCTGTATGCGATCGTACAGGAAAAAATTAATTTTCGTCCCTGGATGAAACGCTCTGTATAAAATCGTCCCAGGATGAAACTTGTTCATCCCAGGACAAACTGAACCGACTTACGTCAGTTGGTTACGCCCTGTAGAATTTTGGGAACCGATCTATGTTATAACCGTTTCGTACCAGACGAACAAAGTTCGTACGGGACGATGAGCGTGTACGAACATAGTTCGTACCAATATACATTAGGATCATTTCCAACACTTAAAGTAAAATCGTCCAGCACGATCCACGATCGTACGGGACGATCCACTGCATACAAAATTGAAAACTTGAAGTTTTTGGGTAGTTTTTCTTGTCTTTTGTATATATACTTCAAATTATACTACCAATCAATCTTTTTGCTCAGTGATCTTCGTGCCTATTGGAGGAAGAGTAAAGGAGAGAGTGAGAGAGAGCAGTCAAAGAAGGATTTCTACCACTGGAGCTTGAAGGCTTTGTATTGTATTCAAAGGTAAGATTTCCTACTTGTGATTTGAGATTACTTCACTCTTTTACTTTCTTCATTCTAGATTTATTGGGAAGAGATTTGTCAAGTAGATCCGGTTCTTTGCCGACACTTGGAGAGTATGAAAAGACGAAGGGTTCTCTGCCCACACTAGGAGAGTGTGAAAGGACGAAGAGTTCTCTGCCCACACTAGGAGAGTGTGAAAAGACGAAGGGTTCTCTGCCCACATTAGGAGAGAGTAAAAAGACGACGGTTCTCTGCTAACACAAGGGAAAGTGTAAAGGACGACGGTTCTCTACCACACCGGGTAGTGGTGAAAAGAGTGTTTGTAAAGGCTTCTCCGCCTTGCTGTGGGTGCAAAAGGAGAGACACTATTGGTATTAATGCAATACTCAGAGGGTGTCTCTGGGAAGTGGATGTAGGTCTGGTTTAGACCGAACCACTATAAATTATGTGTCTTTTTATTTTACTGCTTTTTATTTTCTGCTTTTAATTTTGTGTTTTAAAAATTTGTGGTTGAAAAACTTTTTATAAAAAAAATTCATTAAAGTTTAATTTCAGTTAAAATTATCAAAAGTGGGAAAATTTTTTAACTACCAATTCACCCCCTCCCCTCTTGGTAGCCTTGGGACATTAACTTAGGTTTAACAACCTATTCACTAGACTCAACAAGTGGTATCAGAGCTTTGTTTCAAAATTGTAAGTTTAAACTACTTTTTGATTAACGTATATTGCTACATTTGGAAACTAAAATACACCTGAGGGTTACTCTATTACTAGACCTCCACTGTTTGACAATATACCTTTTAATTTTTAAAAAATACATATGTCTACTTTCTTACAGTCACTTGATTATTGTATGTGGATCTTAGTCCAGGAAGGTTATACAAAATCAACTAGATTAGTTGATGGAGTTAGGGTAGAAACGCCTTTTACAGATTGGACTATAGAAGAATGTGACTTAGCTCAACTAAATGCTAAATGTTTAAATAGCTTCTTTTGTGCTTTAAAATCTGAAGACTACATGTGAGTTTCAACTTGCAAAAGTGGAAAGGACATATGAGATAGACTTTGTATAACTTATGAGGGGACTAATGAGGTTAAGTAATTAAGACTTAATATCTTGTTACAAGATTATGAATTATTTCGCATGAAATCAAATGAATCCATTTTTGATATGTATACAAGATTCACACAAATTGTCACCTCTTTGCATGCACTTGGTAGGGAACTAATGAATGATGAAATGGTTAATAAGATTTTTTGTTATTTACCTACTGCTTATTATGCTAAAATTACTACAATTACAGAGTTTAAAGATCTAAACATTTATTCTATCAATAATCTTCTTGATTCATTCATTGCTTACGAGCAAGGGGTTAGTCAAAGAAAGATTGATGCAGGTGAACCACGAAAGGAGAAGAATATAGCACTAAAAGTGGAAGAGTCTGAGAGTGAATACTCACAACCTAAGGATGAAGATGATATTGCATTAATGACTAGACAATTTAGAAGTTTTCTGAAGAGGAAGCAGAAGAGATGCCAGCAATGAAATAGATGTAAGTTTAACAGAAATGACAAGATTTCTAATGAAGTGATTTGTTATGAATGCAGGAAACCAGGTCATATCAAGACTGATTGCCCAAAACTCAAAGCCACTCCTAACAAGGAGAAGGTAGAGGAAAAACCAACTGTAAAGAAGGGCAAGAAGAAGTTTCAAAGAGCTTTTTGGGCGGACTCAGCTTCAGATTCACTAGAGACTGAAAAGGAAGAAGAAGTCACCAATCTTTGCTTGATGGTAGATAGTCTTGATCAATCAAATCAAGAAGAGGGTCGCTCTCACACAAGACCTCGTGGGAGCATATGGTACCTGGACAACGAATGTTCAAAGCATATGACTGAAGATACTGCTCAATTCATAACGCTGGAAGCGAGGAGTGGAGGCAAGGTAACACTTGGAGATAACACCACATAGAAGGTGATTGGATCAGGTATGATTGGAAACTTGAAAAACTTTTTTATTGACAATGTGTTGTTGGTTGAAGGATTAAAGTATAATTTATTAAGTATAAGTCAGCTATGTGATAAGGGTTATAGTGTAAAATTTATTTCTACTAGTTGCATATTAAGCATTAATGGTAAAGATGTGTTGAATGGAAAGAGGGTAAACAATATTTATATGCTAGATTTAAATTGCATTCATACTCCTACTTCCTTTTGTTTAAAAACTGTTTCTGATGAGTCATGGCTTTGGCATAGAAGACTTTGTCATTCTAGCATGAAAAATTTTAGAAAGATTATCCAAAAGAATTTAGTGAGAGGTATATCAAAACTAGACTTTAATAAGAACCACCTTTGTGATGCATGTCAATTAGATAAGCAAGTGAAGTCCTCTTTTCAATCCAATAAGAATCTTAAAACTAGGAAACCTTTGAAAATCTTACACATGGATCTTTTTGGACCAGTTGGAACTGTAAGTCTAGGAGGGAAGGTATACAGATTTGTTATAGTAAATGATTACACAAGATTCACTTGGGTTAGATTTTTATTTCATAAGAGTGAATCATTTGAGGAATTTAGAAATTTTTCGACTTGGATTCAAAGGAAATTAGTGTGTGAAATTATTTCTATACAAAGTGATCATGGAGGAGAATTTGAGAATGAGATATTTGAAAATTTTTTTAAAGAAAAAGGAATTGATTACAATTTTTCTGCACCTAGAACCCCTCAGCAAAATGGGGTAGTCGAAAGGAAAAACAGAACATTAATAGAAGCCGCCCGAGCAATGTTGGCAGAATACTCACTTCCTAGATATTTTTGGGCTGAGGCGGTTAGTACTGCATGTTATGTTCTGAATATGGTGAATGTGAGATCCAATTTAAATAAAACACCCTATGAATTGCTAAAAGGGAGAACACCTAATTTGTCACATTTGCATGTTTTTGGTTGCAAGGTGTTTATTCATAATAATGGAAAATCTGCCTTAGGAAAATTTGATCCAAAATCAGATGAAGGAATTTTTGTTGGATATTCAAGTGTTGGAAAATCTTATAGGGTATTCAATAAAAGAACTTTGGTCATTGAAGAGACTACACATGTTGTCTTTGATGAATCTAGAAATTTGGAAGAGCCAAGTGTTGTTGAAGATAAGATTGAGAAATACTCCCAAAAGATTGATAGAATAAACTTAGAAGAAAATGTGGAAGAAAATTTGGAGATAGAAAACCCTTTCCCTAGAGATTTGAGATTTTCTAAAAACCACCCAAGGGAATTGATTATAGGTGAACCTAGTGAGGGTGTTAGAATTTGGCGTGGATTAAACAAGGAAGTCAATCATTCAGCCTTTATTTCAACTATAGAACCCACCAATATTGATCAATCACTTTCTGATAAATTATGAATTTTGGTCATGCAAGAAGAGTTGAATCAATTTGTAAGAAATAAAGTTTGGGAATTAACTTCAAGGCCAAAAGATCAAAGCATAGTTGGAACTAAGTGGATATTAAAAAATAAAATGAATGACTCAGGAATAGTCATTAGAATTAAGGCTAGATTAGTTGCTAAGGGGTATAATCAGATTGAAGGAATTGATTTTGAAGAGACTTTTGACCCTGTAGCTAGACTTGAAGCAATTAGAGTTTTGCTAGCCTTTGTCTATTTTAAAGGATTCAAATTATATCAAATGGATGCGAAAAGTGTCTTTTTAAATGGAATAATTGAAGAGGATGTTTTTGTAGAACAATCTCTAGGTTTTGAAAATTCTAAATACCCAAATCATGTGTTTAAATTGAAAAAGGCATTATATGGATTAAAGCAGGCACCTAGGGCTTGGTATGAGAGGTTAAACACCTTCCTACTTGAAAGATCTTTTGAAAAAGAAAGTGTGGATACAACTCTCTTTTTAAAGAAATTTGGAAAGGATATACTCATTGTTCAAATTTATGTGGATGATATCATTTTTGGATCTTCAAATAAAAATATTTGTGATGATTTTTCTAAAACAATGAGTAGTAAATTTAAGATGAGTCTAATAGGAGACTTAAATTATTTTCTAGGATTTAACATTAAGCAACTTGAGGAAGGTACATTTCTTAGTCAAACTAAATATGTAAAGGATATCCTCAAAAAATATGAAATGGATAATGCTAAACCTGTTAGTACACCAATGAGTTTCTCAGTTCTGTTAGATAAGGACCTTAAGGGAAAATCTGTTGATCAAAAGAATTTTAGAGGGATTATTGGATCTTTACTTTACTTGACTGCTAGAAGACCAGATATCATGTTTAGTGTTTGCTTGTGTGCTAGATTTTAATCTGATCCAAAAGAATCACATTTGATAGCAATGAAAAGGATTTTAAGATACTTACTAGGAACTCAGAACTTAGGAATTTGATATCCAAAGTTTAGCTCTTCATTTGAAATTATTGGTTATTTAGACTCTGATTTTGCAGGCTGTAGAGTGGATAGGAAAAGCACTTCTGGAACATGTCAATTCATTGGAAATTCATTACTTTCATGGTCTAGTAGAAAATAAAATTCAGTGGCCCTATCTACTGCAGAAGAAGAATACATTGCACTAGAAAGTTGTGTGGCACAAGTACTTTGGTTAAAATAACAGTTAATTGATTTAGGATTAACTATAGGCACTATATCAATTTATTGTGATAATACTAGTGCTATTTGCATTTCAAAAAAATCCTATTCAACATTCAATTACCAAACACATTGACATAAGACATCATTTCATAAGGGATCATGTATCCAAGGGAGAAATTGAACATAACCATGTTTCAACAGAAAATCAACTTGCAGACATTTTTACAAAACCTTTAGCCTTTGATACTTTCAGTACATTAAAAACTAAGCTAGGAGTTATTGATTTAAATGTTTAGATAAAAATATTTTTTTGTAAAATTTTATATTTTATTTTTGTTTTTGTGTTCATTGTATTTTTGTTTTGTTTTATTTTGTTGTTTTTTGTTTATTTTTGGTGTATATTTAAGTGTGACTTGTATATTTTTATAGTTTTGTGTGTGAAAATGAAAATTTGTAGTCATCATCGTCCTGGACGAAATTTTTTCGTATGGGACGATGTGTGTAAAATGACAAACTGTGTGATTTCGAACCCGTCTTAAGAGCAGTTTTTAATGTAGTTTGTCCGTACGATCGTCACGATCGTCAAGGACGAAATATTTTTCAAACGACGGGACGATTGAATGCAGCAGTTGAATGGATAAGATAGTTTTTATTATGAACTTCGTCTGTACGAACCTTTGGTTCGTCCAGACAAACATATGTCGATTAATGGCGGGGGACGATTTTCAAATGCCATTAAAATGAGTTAAATTTCTGATCGCCCGTACGAACACGTGTTCATCTGTACGATCGTCTTGGTCAAAAGCCTGTACGAAAGGATGCTTCAAAAATTATGTGCTTACGAAAAGTTGTTATTTTTAAACTCTTTTGTTTGTCCATACAAAATATTTTTGTACGTGACGAATATAATTCGTACGGGAAGAACGAAAATTTCGTCTGGTACGAACATTCATTCTTCTTTAAATTAATGATAGTTTTTACTGAACAGTCACTTTCACACATCTCTTTCAAACCTTTCCACTTTTCAAATCTCTCAATGGCAAGTTCTAGCAAGCGCCAAAAGACCTTGGCTAAGGGTCCTCCAAGAAATACATCCGGAAACTTCCTTTCTAGAATCAATGAAGAATCATTTGCTAGGTTTGTGTCTACAAAAATCACCCCATCTAGAATTCTCTTACAGGATCAATTACCTTTTAAGGTAATGCACTTATTTACCTCCACTCAATTTGGTTTGATCCTCACTTTAGTTCACTTCTACAATAGAGAAACCTTTCACTATTTCTTGGCAAACATGTCATTCAACTCCGACCATTCTGTCATCAGTTCTTTCGTTTTCAAAAAGAAAGTTGAAATCACCAAGGATGACTTTGGTATTTTTCTAAACTTAAGGACTGAAGGCTTAAGAGCACACACTTTAACTAACTCAAGTTTTGATTGGACTGAAGTTAATCGTGTGATTAAATATAGGAGAATTAAGGATCATTTGCATAAAGTTTCAACCTTAGTGCGTGATGCCCGTATCATCCAGCATGTATTAAGAACTTCCATTATACCTAAAGCTGGTGATAGAATCAACATCACTCCTCTTCTTTCTACTGTTACCTACTTGATTATGACTAGACAACCTATAGATGAGGCCCAACTCCGAATTGACTATATTTATGGTCTCTCTGAAATTGGTCATGTTGATCATAAAAGAAAGAAGAACATAGCCTTAGGACATCTGATTGCTTATATTTTGGAAAAGAAGTATCATTTAATTCATCCTGAACAAGATTTTGAAGAACCTCTCTACTACAATGACATATCCTTTAGGGCTATCTTCAATAAGGACGAGCACAGCCGAACTCATGTAGTTCTGAGTGAAACAGAAGAAGAAGCTGGACCTTCATATGCTGTTGAACCAAATTATCATGATTTGGTTCAAAGATTTGAAAATTTAGAGGCTCATTTTGATCAAAGGTTTGATTAAATTGAAACTCAGTTGCAGCAACAAGATTTTCAGCACAATCAGGATATGGGATTTATGCGTGAACAAATAAATGCCATTAATTCCAACATGTTCACGATCGGTAGTTACTTCAACTTCTTTGGTGTAGCACCACCTCCTCCTCCAGATCAGGGTCCATCAGAATGATTTATTTAGTGTTTGTTCAGTGTTTGTTCTGTTTTTTATTGTAGTTCATGTGTTAGTGATTTTCATTAGTTTGTTGTTTTGTTCTTGTCTTAGTTGTGTTACTATTGATATCTTAAACTTCAAATTGTAATAGCCTTATCTGATATCAATATATATTTTCAATGTTTTGTTGATTAATGTTTTAGAAATGTGTGTTTGACTTTATGACATTCCTTTTTTATTTTTATCTTAATAGTGCTTTATTTAATTTGTAAATTAAAATTAATTTCATTAGAAAATATAATTTTTCTAAATTTAAGTGATGCTTATAACTTGATATTATTAGAATTTTCAATTCCATGTTTCTTATTTAGACTACATTATCTTTAAAATTATTATTGCAATTTAGATGTTTTCTTATTTTGTATTTCTCTTCTTAATTAGTATTTATGCGCTTAGAAAAATTTGAAATTTTAGATTATTGATTTTGGAAAGAATTCAATTACTCTTGAAAATTGTACAAATGTAAAAAAATCAAAAGAAATGTGCAAAAAATTTGCAATGATAAAAAGAGGCACAAAATAAGCCCAAAGTAAAAGATGCACAAAAAAATGTGCCATAAAAAAATTGAAAAAGATGAACAAAAATGTGCCATAAAAATTAAAAAAGATGCGTAAAGCGCCACATGTGGTAATTATTTCTTTCCAGACTCTTTTAATCTCTTAATTCAAATTGATCTAATGTGCATTTATAATTTATATTGAAATTTGAAATATAAATTTTTTTATTCATCCTTTGTGCAATGATTTTCTTTATATTCATGTCTAAATTGACACATGCCTTTGATAAATTTATTTTATTTTCTATGTTATATCACTTCTTAAATTATATGAAATCTTATGTTTTTCTAATGTTTTGATTTTATTTTCATACCTTATTTCAATCACTTTCAAGATTAAAATATCATATGAATTTCATACTTCTGCTAACGTTTCTAACATTCTTTTCTTCTTCACTTTTTGATGTTGTCAAAAAGGGGGAGAAATTATTTGTTCCGTATGTTTTCGTGTTGCGTATATTTTCGTAGTGTTTAATTTTCGTATGTGTGTTTTGGTAGTATTTGATTATTTTCTTTGTTTTATCTTTTGTGTTGTATAAAAAATTTTGAAAAACAATTTTTTTTTTTAAGTAATTCAAATGCCTCCTTATTTTCATGAGTTCATCAATTCATGGGGAGTTTAAGAGATTCTTAGAACTTGAAATCCTACAAATAATAATTGTTTTGCAATCATCAAAAAGGGGGAGATTGTAGAGAGAGTTGCTATTTGAATGTTTTATATTCTTGCAACTTGTATTTTTTTGATGATTTCAAATATTATTGTTTTATATATCTCCTAAAACTTTTTAGAAGATTTGTTTTTTTGCTCTAGTGTGTACTAACATTTTAGGAAAATGAACTCCAAGCGATGAAGACTTCAAATTATTAATTTGTAAATTACAAGTTTTTGAAATGAGAGAGAGTGATTGTAATTGAGTGAAAAATCACAACACACACTCTTGGGGTACACTTTTTGTAAACTGATCATACGGGACGAACCTAGTTCGTACGGGATGATCATGTCAATTAACCCTCAAAAGAGAAATGGATCGAACAGGCAAGTAGAAAATTTTCTAAGTCCTAATCGTCCAGGATGAATTTAATATTTTTTTGGGGACGAACGTCTCTGGATTCTCACCTTGCACTATTTGTCCAGACAAAAATTATGGTTCGTACCGAGATGATGCTCTCTGTATGAGATCGTACAGGATGAAATTAATTTTTATCCATGGACGAAACTCTCTGTATGCGATCGTACAGGACGAAATTAATTTTCTTCCCTGGACAAAACGATCTGTATAAAATTGTTCCAGGACAAAACCTGTTCGTCGCAGGACGAACTGAACCGACTTACGTCAGTTGGTTACGTCTTGTAGAATTTTGGGAACCGACCTATGTAATAACCGTTTCGTACCAGACAAACATAGTTCGTACGGGACGATGAGCGTGTATGAACATAGTTCATACCAATATACATTAGGATCATTCCGACACTTTAAGTAAAATCGTCCAGGACGATCCACAATCGTACGGGACGATCCACTGCGTACAGAATTGAAAACTTGCAGTTTTTGGGAAGTTTTAATTGTCTTTTGTATATATACTTCAAAATATACTACCACCCAATCTTTTTGCTCAGTGATTTTCATTCCTATTGGAAGAAGAGTAAAGGAGAGAGTGAGAGAGAGCAGTCAAAGAAGGATTTCTACCACTGGAGCTTGAAGGCTTTGCATTGTGTTCAAAGGTAAGATTTCCTACTTGTGATTTGAGATTACTTCACTATTTTTCTTTCTTCCTTCTAGATTTCTTGGGAAGAGATTTGTCAAGGAGATCTGATTCTCTACCGACACTTGAAGAGTGTGAAAAGACGAAGGGTTCTATGCCCACACTAGGAGAGTGTGAAAGGATGAAGGGTTCTCTGCCCGTACTAAGAGAGTGTGAAAGGACGAAGGGTTCTCTACCCATACTAGGAGAGTGTGAAAAGAGAAAGGGTTGTCTTCCCACACTAGGAGAGTGTAAAAGGACGACGTTTCTCTGCCAACATAAGGGAAAGTGTAAAAGGATGATGGTTCTCTGCCGCACCGGGTGGTGGTGAAAAGAGTGTTTGTAAAGGCTTCTCCGCCTTGCTGTGGGTGCAAAAGGAGAGACACTATTGGTATTAGTGCAATACTTAGAGGGTGCCTCTGGGGAGTGGATGTAGGTCTGGTTTAGAACGAACCACTATAAATCGTGTGTCTTTTTATTTTACTGCTTTTTATTTTTTTTCTTTTAATTTTGTGTTTTAAAAATTTGTGGTTGAAAATTTTTTTATAAAAAAAATTCATTAAAGTTTAATTTCAGTTAAATTTATCAAAAGAGGGAAATTTTTTTAACTACCAATTCCCCCCCCCCCCCCCCCCTCTTGGTAGCCTTGGGATATTAACTTAGGTTTAACAACCTATTCACTAGACTCAACAATATATATATCTTTTATCCTGTATATTGCATCATGTATATCTTGTATCTTATATCATGTCTCATGTATCATATATCCATTTGTTATAGGGTGAACCTGAAAGGGATCAATTTATTAGACATAGGGTCAACCTATAAGGAATCAATCTCATCGATCATGTCTCATCAATCAACTCATCACTCTCATTGATTATTTATCTTATCTATCATCAATCTTATCAGTCATTAGTCATAAGTATTCAGTCATCACTCATCTCATCACTAATCAATTTTATTTATCATAAATCTTATTTATTAATGATCTTATCAATCATCAATATCATCAATCATTATTCTTATAAGCATTGGCTCGTCAATCATCAGTCTTATCTATTATTTATCTTATTTAATGATTATATCAGTCATCTAGTGTATCCATCATCGATCTTATTAACTATTATTGGCCTTGTTCTCATCCAGACTTGAGTGAAGTGGGGTTAAATTGGTCAAAATGACCAAGCCAGACCCCAAGACCTCTTTTATTGGGTTCAGTGGATCAAACCAAGTATGTGGAGCTCATACCCAGGCCCTAGGTCAATATGGTTGACCAGATCAACCTAGGTTGACCCAACTAGCCCATATTGCCCCAATTAAAATTCCAATCAATTTCATAACATTCTTGGCTCATTCTATCACCTATTTGGGTCTATTTGACCATGTTGATACTCTTGGCTTGGTCAACCTAAGCCTCACATGGTCAAATTTGACCTATTTAGGTCAAATCTTCTCCATTTAATGCATTTAAAGCTTTCCAAACCATCCCTTGACCCAAACGATGGCCAAGGGGATGATTTCCCTCATAATTAACCCTAGGATTGATCTAAGCCATCCATCTTGAGCTTAAGCCTATAATTAGAGATGTTAGGGTTATATAGAGGGGATTATTTTTGCATTATCTCTTTCTCAAAGCTCCCCAAACCAAATTTTTTATGTTTGTGAGCTCCCATACCTTTTCCCCACCTTTCACAAGCCAAGTTTACTGTCAACACCCCACCGACAGGGACATCTCTAGCGAACTAAAGTCCCAAACCTTTGAAGGCTTCTTAAGCTCAATCCGTAACTTTTTAAGCTTCGAGTTCAATAGGAGAATCATTTGTGGATAATCTACAAGCTCAATCGAACTCAAATCTTGAAGATCAAATAGTGAGATTTTTTAAAAATGATAGCCCTAGGTCACTGTACATAGACTTAAATAGCATTTTCATAAGCACTTTTTACACCATAACATAAACCCCCATTAATTCTATTCATGAGTATAATCTATGTTTAAATTTTGTGTGATCTGGTTGCATGAATCGAGAGAACGAACATTTTATTTTATTTCTAGGGTTTAGGCTAACCTGCATGAACTGGACTCTTTTGGACCATTGATCTTTTGATTAATGATTTAAATTAAATTATTTAATCACCAAATCAGCCCTTGCAATTCGCTCCTCCATTTGTTTTATCATTTGGCTCAATCAGAGCCATCCATATCAAATGATGTAAGATTAGACAACAATGACATCGAGCTGACGTAGATAAGTGAATGCTGCGTGGGGACCATCGCTATTGTAATTATGTGTCAATGATTATGCGGTGGCACAATAATTACCAATGATTGGTCTACTGCCACAAGGTTTAAATGAGCCAATTAGAAGATTCCACGTGGCCAACACCTTCTAATTAAGCTTTAAATTAAGTTTTAATTAAATTTTAATTCTATTTTATTTAATGAAAAAAAATCATTTAAAAAATATTTTTAAATAAAAAATTACATATTATATATCAAAATTTTTAGAAAATGATCCTCTTTAATTTAAAAATAAAATTTTTCTAAAATATTAAATATAATTTAAATTAACTTACTTTTTAAATACTTTATATTTTTAGGTTAATAATTAATTATAAATAACTAAAATAGTTAATAAAATTTTAAATTTTATTTTTAAGTATATTTTAATATTTTAGATAAATATGTATGGTATATTTATTTTAAAATAAAAAATTATTTATAATATGACATTTAATTATTTGTTTAATAATATTTATATATTAATATATAATTACTATTTAATTAAATTTTTTTGATAATAATTATTTTGTTTTAAAATAAAAAAAACTTTATTTTCAAAATTAGAAAAAAATTTAAATTAAGAAATATCCTTATTTTAAGTAATTTTTTACAAGTTAAATATTTAAATTATTAATTAATGATTAATAAAATTTAAAATCAAATATTTTCAAAATTTTATAAAAAATATTTCTTAATTTTTTTGAAAAATATGAGTTCCTTTAATATTTAATTTAATTTAATTTAATAACTATTTTAAATTTTAGTTATTTTAAATTATTTTAAAAACTCAATATTTATTTTAAACTTTAAAAATTTCCTAATAAATTCAATTTAAATTCTAAAAATATAAATAGTGCCTTAAAATTTTTAGATAATAAATTATTTTTATTTCAAATTATTTTTAGATATTAAAACTTAGTGTTTTCTAATTATTTCTATATTATTTAATTATTTTAATACTTTATTATTATTTAATTAAATAGTATATTAAGTATATCTAAATTAAAATTTTATTTTGAAATTATTTTTAATCTCTCCTTGGGTGACCAATGGAACTCTCAAAAAAGTATATATATAATTATTTTGAATTACTTTTTTTTCTAACTTATATATTTATATTTTAATATATATGTATTTTAAAATATGCTAATATATATATATATTTAAATCCTTTAATTTTGAGAGATCCATTTGAAATTTCAAACATAGGGTTATGCATGTGAATAAAATTCAAGTGGGAGTATTAGTGAATGATTGGACTCCATTCATTCTCTAATCACATCGTTAATCCTATGTATATTTTTATTTAATCATCTTTTGCATGTTAGGATGCACGAACACTTAGTCTAAGCTCTTATAGTTCTAATGACATGGTGTGCTATGATTTGTAGCATTTTCCTTTATATTACCCTAAGGTTTAGTCATTAACACTTGATTATGAACATTTTTGTATGAAACCATCTAAATCAAATTATGAAATGTATATTAAGTTTACTCAAATTGTAACTTCTTTGTATGCCTTAGGAAGAGAACTCACTAACTATGAAAAGGTGAATAAAATTTTGAGATGCTTGCCTTTCTCTTTTGATGCTAAAATCACTGAATCTAAAGATTTGAATACTTATTCAATTGATAACTTACTTAGCTCACTCATTGCTTACGAGCAAGGGGTGAATCAAAGAAATCTTAATACAAGTGAGAAAAAGAAAGAGAAAACTGTGGCACTGAAGGCCAATAACACGGACACTGAATCTTCTGGGTCTGAAAGCGATGATGTTGCCTTAATCACAAGACAATTTAAAAGCTTTCTAAGGAAGAAGCAAAAGAACCATGAAAAGTGGAATAAAGGTAAGGGAAACAAAAATTTTAATAAATGATATGATTTATTTTGAATGCAGGAAGCTAGGATATATTAAAGCTGATTGCCTTACACTTAAGTCTCACCTAAGCAAGGAAAAGGGTGAGGAGAAACCCAAGTCCAAGAAGGACAAGAAGAGATTCCAAAAGGCATTCTGGGTAGATTCTGCATTAGACTCCTCTGAGACTGAATCTGAAGAGGAGACAACAAACTTATGTTTAATGGCAGACGATAATCTTGGTCATGGTGACCAAGAAGAGTTATGTAAACTAACTTATGAGTAACTACTTGAAGTTTTAGAACAAATTTATGTATCATACAAGAAACTTAAGAAAACACATGCCAACTTGAAATTGGAATTTTTAAATTTATAAAAGAGCATGAAATTCTTCTTAAAGATCACTCTACAATTGATAGCAATCACATGTCTTTACTTGATGAGTTTGATGCATTAAATAAAAAGCATGCTGAATTATCTAACGCAAATAATTCCTTAAAATCATCTCATGTTGAGTAGGAAAAGGAGTTTAAAAAGTTAGAAAATCTAAAAACTTTTGAAAATAAAAAATCATCATTGCATGCATCACATAAAAAGAAGCATCACCACATTTGTAGATTAGTGCATCCTTTTTCTAGAGTTAGATATTTTTTATGTGACATGCTAGGATACATAGCACACACTTGCTCCATTCAGCATAATTCAGATTGGGTCTGAAGACCCAAGTTACATGATTTACAACATGCATTGCATTCTACTTTCTATAAGAAGGAACCTAAGAATGTTTGGGTTCCTAAATCTGACATTTGATAATTTTATGGGCAAGCTCTCACAAAAGGCCTCGTCACAACATGTGGTACCTGGACAGCAGATGCTCTCGACATATGACTGGTGATGCCAATCAATTTATTTTGCTGGAGACCAGGAAAGGAGGTATGGTTACTCTTGGAGACAACACCACCAAAAAAGTGATAGGCTTAGGTATAATTGGAAATTTCAAGAACCTTCTGATTGAAAATATTTTACTTGTAGATGGACTAAAATACAACTTGCTCAGCATCAGTCAGCTTTGTGATAAAGGCTTCATCATAAATATTTTGGCAAATTCATGCATTATCAACTTATATAATAATACTATTTTATAGGAAAAGTGGATCAACAATGTTTACATGCTTGATTTAAATAGTATTGAATGTGCTGCTTCATTTTACTTAAAAACTACTATTGATGATTCATGGTTGTGGCATAGGAGATTATATCATGCTAGTATGAAAACCCTTAGAAAGTGACCTAGAAAGACCTAGTTAGTGGTATCCACAAGCTTAAATTTTCAAAAGACCACCTTTATGATGTCTGTCAATTAGGAAAGCAAGTCCACTACACTTTTCAATCTATTAAGGACATTAACACCTCTAGACCTTTAGAAGTCCTTCACATGGATTTGTTTGGACACATTAGCATTGCGAGCTTAAGAGGGAAAGTCTATGGTTTTGTGATTGTTGATGGTTACTCGAGGTTCACTTGGATTAGATTTCTGTCACACAAGAATGAGTCTTTTGATGAGTTTAGATCCTTCTTCACTTGGATTCAGAAAAAATTAGGTTGTGAGATTTTGACCATCCATAGTGACAATGGGGGAGAGTTTAAAATGAGAGATTTGGAGACTTTTGTGAGGATAAGGGGATTAGCCATAACTTCTCAGCTCCTATGACCCCTCAGAAAAATAGGGTAGCTGAAAGGAAGAACTGTACCTTAGCGGAAGCCACTAGAGCCATGCTTGCTGAATATACACTTCCAAAATACTTTTGGGCTGAAGAGGTTAAGAAAGCTTGTTATGTGTTGAATAAGGTGAATGTTAGAGCCAAACTTAATAAGAAACCCTATGAGATCCTTAAAGGTAGAACACCCAATATTTTCCACCTTCATGTCTTTGATTGTAAGGTTTTCATCCATAATAATGGAAAGTCTCACTTGGGAAAATTTGATTCAAAATCTGATGAATGAGTGTTTTTAGAATTTTCTAGTATTGGGAAGTCTTTTAGAGTGTTTAATAAGAGGACATTAGTAGTGGAGGAGACTACTCATGTAGTGTTTGATGAATTCAATCCTAGGAAGCCTAGAGTTGAGGATGATGATGATGTTGGAGAGATTACCATTGGAGTAAAAAATTTAGAGAAGAGGGTAAACCCCTAAAACACTAAACGAGTAGGAGAGATTACCCAAGGAGTAGAAAATAATGATCTAGAGGAAAGGGTTGAACCTACACACACTTTGCCTAGAGATTGGAGATACTCCTCGAGTCACCCCAAAGAACAGATCTTAGGAGACCCTTTTGAAGGAGTTAGGACTAGGCATGGTCTTAGGAAGGAAGCGAACAACTCTGCCTTTATCTCAATGAGTGAACCCACCAATATCAATCAAGCCCTTTTTGATGAGTTTTGGATCTTAGCCATTCAAGAGGAGTACGTTGAACTAATTTATTAGGAATGATGTTTGGGAGCTTGTAGAAAGACCAAAGGGACAAAATATAGTTGGAACCAAATGGGTCTTTAAGAATAAGGTGAATGATTATGGAGTGGTGGTTAGGAATAAGATAAGATTAGTGACTAAGGGATACAACCAAATAGAAGGGATAGAATTTGAGGAGACCTTTACCCTTATAGCTAGATTGAAAGCCATTAGAGTTCTATTAGCCTCTACCTGTTATAAGGGATTTAAGCTTTTCAAAATAGACGTTAAGAGTGCCTTTTTAAATGGGGTAATAAAGGAGGATGTGTTTGTAAAATAACCCCCAAGTTTTGAGAGGTCTCAATTTTCAAATCATATTTTCAAATTAAAAAAGGCATTATATGGATTAAACCAGGTACCTAGAGCTTGGTATGAGAGGCTTAACACATTTTTACTAGAACAGGAGTTTGTTAAGGGGAGCGTAGACACCACCATTTTCCAGATAAAAGGCTATATGATGTTTTTTCTAAAATAATGAGTAAGGAGTTTGAGATGAGTATGATGGGAGAGTTATCTTATTTTTTGGGGTTTTGCATAAGACAATTGGATGATGGAACCTTTCTGAATCAAACAAAGTACATAAAGGATATCTTGACGAATTATGAAATGGATAAAGCCAAGCCAATTAATACTCCCATCATGTCAGGTGTTTAGTTGGACAAGGACCCTAATGGAAAATTAGTTGATCAAAAGAGGTACAAAGGGAGGGATGATTGGATATTTACTTTACCTGATTGCTAGCAGACCTGATATTATGTTTAATGTCTATGTTTGTGCTAGATTTCAAGCTGATCCTAAAGAATCACACTTGATTACAGTTAAGCGAATTCTTAGATACCTTTTAGGGACCCAAAACTTAGAAATCTGGTACCCTAGGCACAATACTTCTTTTGAGATTATTAGGTATTCTGATTCTGATTTTATAGGATGTAAGATGGATAGAAAAAGCACTTCAAGAACTTGCCAATTTATAGGATAATATTTAGTCTCCTGGTCTAGTAGAAAACAAAATTCTGTTGTACTTTCCACTACTGAAGCTGAGTACATTGCTTTAGAAAGTTATGTGACCCAAGTCATTTTGTTGAAATAGCAAGTTCTGGATTTAGGATTACCTATAGGCACAATTCCAAATCTTTGTGATAACACTAGTGTCATCTACATTTCTAAGAATCCTATCCAATATTCAAGGACCTAACAGATAGACATAAGACATCACTTCATTATAGACCATGTGACCAAGGGATACATTGAGTTAAACCATGTGGCAACTGAAAATCAACTGAATAACATCTACTTTAAGGACCAGAGTGGGGAGACATTGAGTTACACCATGTGACATAGAGTTACTAAACCACTGGCCTTCGACACTTTCAGTACTTTAAGGACCAGATTGGGTTTCATTGACATAAATGCATGAACTTGATTCCTACTGATTTTTGATATGTTTTATGTTGTTTATTTATTTATTTTTTTTTTCTTGCTAATTTTACTACTTTTGTCTTATTTTTTATTTTGAAATCATCCCTGAAATTAATATTTTATGCCTTGTTTTTTATTTTGAATTTTTGTGAGTTAATATTTTTACATCTCTTAATCTGTTAAAGGGTGAAAACACCGTTGATTGTGTCTCTTTCTCTAACCTCTTTTAGTGGTGTAATCTTCTTCTCTAAACAAAAATCTATTTCAAATTAACAAATGGTTTACGAAACTGAGATCTTTTAAATCTTTCTACAGTAATCTATTTTATAAATATAATGTTCAAAGTCTTTATTTTACTTTCAGATTTTTGTAATCTTATCATTAAAATTATCATATGATTTTTAATTCTGCTTTGTGATTCATTCTTCCCTATATTAGAGAGTGAGTTTTTCTTCTCTAATATTTAGAATATCTAATTAGAACTAAGAATACTTAAGAATTTTTAAAAGAGATCTAGCTTGCATAAAAGTTAATGAGAAAAAAAAATGGCCAATGATGCCAAAAATAAAAGATACGCAATGACGCCAAATTGAAAAAATATATATACACAAAGTGTATCAAAAATCAAAAGATGCGCAAAGCACTAATCAAATTGACAAGAGGCATAAAATGAGCCCACCAAAATGAAGCTTATTCTCCTTTTAAAATTTTTTAAATCATAGAAAACTTTATGTGTCACTTGATAATTTTCAAAGGCTTGATTTTGAATTTCTAATTATAACTAATTACTTTGATATATTATTCTATAAAATATTTTTCCAGAAATAAGTTTTTGAACGGATCTCCTTTTATAAACCAATTGGCTTTTCTAATTTAGATTTTTTATTTTCAAAAGACAGTTTACCCTGAAGAAGACTGAGTTAGGGTTAACAGGATTAGTTGTTCTAATTATTTTTCGGATTTTGGCAATGTTAACTCAATGATTCTTACAAAATTTTAAAATCAATCATATGGAGACTATGTTATATTCATGCCTTGAACAAAAAAAATTCTTGTTTTAGTTCATGTTTATGTCTTTTTTGTATCATATTTTTATCGTTTTCACTTGATTTTGATACTTTTGGGCCTTCTTTGATAATCTCCATATATCCTTTATTTCTCCACTTTTTTCACATCGTCCTGGTCGATTCCCCTATCAGCCAGGATGATCCGATCAATTCACTCTGAAAACTCCCCTCTACTGACTGATTTGATTTTTTGCTTTTGATCGTCCTGGACGATCCATTATCTGCATGGATGATCTGATCGTCTTCTTCTTCTTCAATCTTTTTTTATGACTTGATCATTTATTTTTTTGCCCGGGCGATGTTATCCTCTCTTTGCCCAATTTATGGACAATCGGCCTGACCGATCAACGTTTTCGTCCTGGACAATACACATGAATATACGTTTAAAATCTTAAAAATCGGCTAGGACGATCCATTTTTGGACAATCTGCCTGACCTGTTCGGGCTGGCCGATACACATGGCACTTGATTTAAATGTTTTAAATTTGGCCGGTACGATCCATTGTTTGACATTATCCTGGACGATCCATCGAATCAGCCCAAATGATCTATTTTTTCAACGATTATCCGGCTTGACTCCTCGGGACGATCGCCAGTGTCTAATCATCCCTGCCGATATCTAACTGTTAATGGAAAATCAGTTGGACAAGGACCCTAATGGAAATTTAGTTGATCAAAAGAAGTACATAGGGATGATTAGATATTTACTTTACTTGACTGCTAGCAGACTTGATATTATGTTTAGTGTTTATGTTTGTGCTAGATTTCAAGTTGATCCTAAGGAATCTCACTTGACTACATTTAAGAGAATTCTTAGATACATTTTAGGGACCTAAAACTTAGGAATCTGGTACCCTAGGCACAACACTTCTTTTGAGATTATTAGATATTCTGATTCTAATTTTACAGGATGTAAGGTGGATAGAAAAAGTACTTCAAGAACTTGCCAATTCATAGGACAATTTTTAGTCTCTTGGTCTAGTAGAAAGCAAAATTCTGTTACACTTTCCACTCTTGAAGCTGAGTACAATGCTTTAGAAAGTTATGTGACCCAAGTCATTTTATTGAAACAATAAGTTCTGGATTTAGGATTACCTATAGGCACAATTCCAAATCTTTGTGATAACACTAGTGCCATCTACATTTCTAAGAATCCTATCCAATATTCAAGGACCTAGCACATAGACATAAGACATCACTTCATTATAGACCATGTAACTAAGGGATACATTGAGTTACACCATGTGGAAACTGAAAATCAACTGGCTGACATCTTTATTAAACCACTGGCATTCGACACTTTTAGTACTTTAAGGATCAGATTGGGTGTGATTGACATAAATGCATGAACTTGATTCCTACTGATTTTTGATCTGTTTTCTGTTGTTTATTTTTTTTCTTTCTAATTTTTCTACTTTTGTATTATTTTTTATTTTGAAATCATCCCAGAAATTAATATTTTATGCCTTATTTTTTACTTTGAAATTTTATGAGTTAATAATTTTACATCTCTTAATCTGTTAAAGGGTGAAAACACCATTGATTGTGTCTCTTTCTCTAACCTCTTTTAGTGGTGTAATCTTCTTCTCTAAACAAAAATTTATTTCAAATTAATAAATGGTTTATGAAATTGAGATCTTTTCAATCTTGCTACAGTAATCTATTTTAAAAATATAATGTTCAAAGAATTTATTTTACTTTCAAAATTTTGTAATCTTATCATTGGAATTATCATATGATTTTAAATTCAACTTTGTGATTCATTCTTCCCTATATTAGAGAGTTAGTTTTTCTTCTCTAATATCTATAAGATATAATCAGAACTAAGAAAACTTAAAATTTTTTAAAAGGGATCTAGCTTGCATAAAAGTTAATGAGAAAAAAATGGCCAATGATGCCAAAAATAAAAGATACGCAATGATGCAAAATTTAAAAAATATATATACAAAAAGTGTATCAAAAATCAAAAGATGCGCAAAGCGCCAATTAAATTGATAAGAGGCATAAAATGAGCCTACCAAAATCAAGCTTATTCTCCTTTTAAAATTTTTAAAATCTTAGAAGACTTTATGTGTCACTTGATAATTTTCAAAGACTTGATTTTGAATTTCTAATTGTAACTAATTACTTTGATATATTATTCTATAAAATATTTTTCTGGAAACAAGTTCTTGAATGGATCTCCTTCTATAAACCTATTGGCTTTTCTGATTTAGATTTTTTATTTTCAAAAGATTATTTACCCTGAAGAAGACTGAGTTAGGATTAACAGGATTAGTTGTTCTAACTATTTTTCAAAATTTTGCAATGTTAACTCAATGATTCTTACAAAATTTTAAAATTAATCACATGGAGATTATGTTATATTCATGCCTTGAACAAAAAAAAATTCTTGTTTTAGTTCGTGTTTATGTCTTTTTCGTATCATATTTGTATTATTTTCCCTTGATTTTGATGCTTTTGGGCCTCCTTTGATCATCTCCATATATCCTTTTTTTCTCCACTATTTTCACATTGTCCCGGTTGATACCCCTATCAGCCAGGACGATTTGATCAATTCACTCTAAAAACTCCCATCTGCCGACTGATTTGATTTTTTTTCTTTTGATCATCCTGGATGATCCATTATCTTCATGGACGATATGATCGTCTTCTGCTTCAACCTTTTTTTATGGCCTGGATCATATATTTTTTGGCCTAGACGATGTTATCCTCTCTTTGCCCAATTTATGGACAATCGACCTGACCGATCCACGTGTTCATCCTGGACAATACACTTGGATATACGTTTAAAATCTTAAAAATCAGCTGGGACAATCCATTTTCAAACAATTGGCCTGACCTATTCGGCCTGGCCGATACACATGGCACATGATTTAAATGTTTTAAATTCGGCCAGTACGATCCATTATTGGACATTATCCTGGACGATCCACAAAATCAGCCCGGATGATCTAACTTTTCAACGGTTGTCCAGCTTGACTCCTCGGGATGATTGACAATGTCAAATCATCACTGCCGATATCTGACTGCTAATGGAAAATCAGTTAGACAAGGACTATAATGGAAAATCAGTTGATCAAAAGAAGTACAAAAGGATGATTGGATATTTACTTTACCTGACAGCTAGCAGACCTGATATTATGTTTAGTGTTTATATTTGTGCTAGATTTTAAGTGGATCCTAAGGAATCCCTCTTGACTATAGTTAAGAGAATTCTTAGATACCTTTTAGGGACCCAAAACTTACGAATCTGGTACCCTAGGCACAACACTTCTTTTGAGATTATTAGATATTCTTATTTTGATTTTGCAGGATGTAAGGTGGATAGAAAAAACACTTCAAGAACTTGTCAATTGATAGGACAATCTTTGGTCTCCTGGTCTAGTAGAAAGCAAAATTCTGTTGCACTTTCCACTGCTGAAAATGAGTACATTGCTTTAGAAAGTTATGTGACCCAAGTAATTTTGTTGAAATAACAAGTTTTGGATTTAGGATTACTTATACGCATAATTCCAAATCTTTGTGATAACACTAGTGCCATCTACCTTTCTAAGAATCCTATCCAATATTCAAGGACCGAGCACATAGACATAACACCTCACTTCATTATAGACAATGTGACCAAGGGAGACATTGAGTTACACCATGTGGCAACTGAAAATCAACTACCTGACATCTTTATTAAACCACTAGCCTTCGACACATTCAATACTTTAAGGACCAGATTAGCTGTGATTGACATAAATACATGAACTTGATTCCTACTAATTTCTAATATGTTTTCTGTTATTAATTTTTTTTCCTTTTTTTCTTGCTAATTTTATTACTTTTTTCATATTTTTTATTTTGAAATCATCCTTGAAATTAATATTTTATGCCTTATTTTTTGTTTTGAAATTTTGTGAGTTAATATTTTTACATCTCTTAATCTGTTAAAGGGTGAAAATACCGTTGATTGTCTCTTTCTCTAACTTCTTTTAGTGGTGTAATATTCTTTTCTAAATAATGTTGAGTCTAGTAATTAGGTTGTTAAGACTAAGTTAATGTCCCAAAGGCTAACAAGAGGGGGGGTGAATTGGTAGTTTAAAAATTTTAAGCCCTCTTTTAAAATTATGTTGAACCGAAATAAAAATTGTTTCTTTTAAGTTTTGTAGAAAAAGTTTTTCAACCACAGAGTTTTTAAGACTTAAAAAAATAAAATGCGGAAACATAAAAACTGTAAAGTAAATGACACCAGATTTATAGTGGTTCGGTCTATAACCAGACCTATATCCACTCCCCGGAGGCACCCTCCGAGTATTGCACTAATACCACAAAGTGACTCTCCTTTTGCACCCACAGCAAGGCGGAGAAGCCTTTACAAACACACTCTTTTCACCACTACTCGATGCGGCAGAGAACCGTCATCCCTTTTACATAATCCCCAGTGTTGGCAGAGAATCGTCCGTCCTTTCACACTCTCCTAGTGTGGGCAGAGAACCCTTCCATCCTTTCACACTCTCCTAGTATGGGTAGAGAACCCTACAGCTGTTCACAGTCTCCAAGTGTAGGAAGCGATCCTTTCGGCTATTCACACTCTCCAAGTGTCGGCAGCGAACCGGATCTCCTTGACAGATCTTCTCACAAGAAATCTAGAAGGAAGAAAGAAAAGAGTGAAGTAATCCCAATTCACAAGTAAAGATTCTTACCTTTGAACTCCAAGTGAAGCCTTCACACTCTAGTGGTAGGAATCCTCCTTTGAATGCACTCTCACACTCTCTCCTTTGCTATTCTCTCAAGTGGCACGAAGATCAAATGATAAAAAGATTTGGTGGCAGTCTAATTTTGACTATTTATTCAAAAGACAAGAAAAACCGTCCAAAAATTGCAAGTTTTCAATTATGTACGCAGTGGATCGTCTCGTACGATCGTGGATCGTCCTGGACGATTTTACTTAAACGCTTTGAAACGACCCTATTTGTATATGTGTACGAAATGCCTTCGTACACACTGATCGTCCCGTACGAACTAAGTTCGTCCGGTACGAACGATTTTTACTAGGTCGGTCTAGAAAACTACTGAAAACCGTTCTAAGTCGGTTAATCGTCTGGACAAAAATTGGTTCGTCTGGATGAAATTTTTACAGAGAGAAAATCATTTTTTAACGATAATTAATTTCGTCTGGGCAAAACTTTTACAGAGACCAGATCGTCCTGGACGATAATTAATTTTGTCTGGACGAAAATTTTATAGAGAGCAACTCATTTTTTGACGATAATTAATTTCGTCTGGACAAAAATTTTACAGAGACCAGATCGTCCTGAACGATAATTAAATTCATCCCGGACGAATAGGACTTAGAAAATTTTTCAAGCCAGTTCCTATTCATTCTATGTGCTCAATAGGAGATAACTGTCTGATCGTCCCGTACGATCTGATATCGTCCCGTACGTTCAATATAACTTAAATATGATCTCCTTATGTGTGTGTGTATATTTTTATTCACTCAATTACAATCACTCCCTTTCAAATTTAATTCAAAGAAAAATATAAGCTTCAAATTCACAAAGTATCTCATGTTGAATTTGATTTGAAGTTTTTGTAGTCTGGAGTCTGATTTTCCTGAAATGTTAGTACACACAAGAGCAAATACAAATCTTCTAAAATTGTTAGGAGATAACTACACATTTGAACAATAATATTTGGAATCATCAAAACTATACAAGTTGCAAAAATGTAAAGCATGCAAATAGCAACTATTTTAACAATCTCCCCCTTTTTGATGATGGCAAAAATAATTATTGTTTGTATGATTTCAATTTAAACAAATCTCCTAAACTCCCCCTGAATTGATGAATACATGAAAATAATGAGGCATTTTGAACCAAAGAACAAAATTTTTGTTTTTTAAAATTTTTTTTTAACAAAATTACAAAGTTAAACACAAAACCAAAATGCAAACAAAATAATTAAAACAAAATTAAAATAAAACAAAACATACAAACATACAAACAGAATAATTTCTCCCCCTTTTTGACAACAATAAAAAGTGAAGAAGAAATAGACAAGAAATGTAAGTAATTATATGAAATTCATTTGAAAATTTAATCTAAATGGTGATTGTCATAAGGTATGCAATCTAAAACTAATAACTTTAGGTCAATCATAGAAATTCATAAAATTTAAGAAGTGATATAACATTGTAAGTAAGAAGAATTTATCAAAAACATGATTCAATTTAGACATTTGAATATAGAAAATTATTACAAGAGAGATGTATAAAAATTCTATATTTCAAAGTTCGATAGAATATAAATGAACATAAGATCAATTTGAATTAAGAGATTGAAAGAATTTGGAAAGAAGAGAATTACCACATGTGGTGCTTTGCGCATCTTTTTCAAAATTTTGGGCACATTTTTGTGCATCTTTTGACATTGGACTAATTTTGTGCCTCTTTTTCATATTTGTGAACCTTTGCGCATTCCTTTTGTTTTTTGTATTATTTGTAAAATTTTCAAGAGTAATTGAGACCAAATCTTTCCAAAATCAATAATCTAAAATTTTAAATATTTCTAAGTGCATAAATATCACTTGAGCATAGAAATACAAAATAAGAAAACATCTATATTGTAATAATAATATTAACTTTTATGTAGTCTAAATGAATAGACATGAATTTAAAAGTTTTAATTATAACAAGTTATAAACAACTTTTAAATTTAAAAAGACTAGGTTTTCTAATGTAATTAATCTCAAATAATCTAATTTAAGCACAATTAAGATTAAATAAGACTAATGAAATTAATAAAAATTAACCACATTCCAAATGCAAATCAAATTTGAATCAAGTACAACATGCATTGATATTAATGAAAAGGATTACATATTCATTTCATAATATTAAAACAACTAAGAAAATACACTGAACTTTTTAATAAAGACAAACTAAAATAACCACTAAGAATAAACACTAACACAACAAAACATTTAAAATAAAACACGAGTACAACAAACACAAAGAAATTCATCTCTCATTCTCTATTCTTCTGGAGGAGGAGGAGGAATGCCACTAAATAGATTGAAGTAGTAGGCCATCATCATAACATTGGTATTGATTTCATGAACTTCATTTCTGATAATACCAATGTCCTATTGCTGCTGTAGGAGTTGAGCATCAATTTGATCAAATATTTGATCAACATGAGTCTCAAGTCTATCAAATTTTTCAATATCTGATTGAGGTGCAGAAGTTTGCTCTCCTTCTTCTTCTTATTTAGAAGCACTTGCATGTGCTTTCCCTTTTTCCTCCTTGAAAATTGCTCTGAAGGAAGCATCATTGTAGTAGACCGGTTCTTCGTATTCATCATCAGGATGCACTAAGTTGTATTTCTTTTCCAAAATGTATGTAACTAAGTGTCCTAATGAAATGTTCATTTTTCTCTTCTGTTATGCATGCCCAATTTCTGAAAGCCCATAAAGATGATCTAGGATAAGTTGAGATTCATCGATAGGCTTACGATCCATAATCAAATAGGTCACAACAGAAAGAAGTGGGGTAATATTGATCCTATCACCAGCTTTAGAAATGATTGAAGATCGAAGAATGTGCTGGATGATTCGAGCATTTCTGGTCATTCCTGAAACTCTAGCAACATGATATGTTAGGCCATTTTCTCTAATCACTCTATTGACTTCATACCATTTGAAGTTGTCTTCATTCATACGGGTGTGGGCTCTATAACCTTCAGTTCTTAAGTTCAGAAAGGCACCTAAGTCGTGCTTGGTGATTTCAACTTTTTGTTTGAAAACAAAAGAACTTATGCAGGAGTGGTCGGAGTTAAAACTCATGTTGGCTAGAAAGTAGAGAAAGGTTTGTTTGTTGTAAAGGTATACGAGAGAAAGAATGAATTGAAACTGGGTGGAGGAAAAAAGGTACATTACATTAAAGTTTATCTCGCTTTGAATCAGAATGCGAGAAGATGTGATTTTGGCAGATGCAAAACGAGGAAAGGATTCCTCATTTGCCTTTGAAAGGAAGTTTTCAGAGGCATTTCTATGAGGTTTCTTAGCCAACACCTTTTGTCTTTTGCTTGAGGAGGCCATTGTCGATTTAAAGTCGAAAGAGATTGAAAGTGAAGTTTGGAGATGTGATTGTTGAGTTAAAATTCGTTCATATTTAAAGAAAATGATACGTTCGTCCTGGACGAAAACAGTTTGTCCTGAACGAAAATTATTGTTCGTCTGGACGAACAAAGTTCGTACAGATGATTCATTTCGTCCAAAATGAAACGGCTTTTCATAATCAACACAATTTACGATGCGTCCTTTCGTACAGACTTTTTACTTGACCGATCGTACAGACGAAAAAATTTCATACAGACGATCAAAAGTTAATTCGTTTTAATGTTAGTTGAAAACCGTCCCCTACAATGAAACGACGTCTGTTCGTCTGGACGAAAAAAACGTTCGTAAGGACGAACTTCACATTTAAAACTACTTATCCACTCAACCACTGCATTCAAACGACCCGACGTTTGAGAAAATAAATATTTCATCCTGGATGATCATTAGATCGTACAGACAAACTATATTAAAAACTGCTCTAAAAAACGTTTCATATCACGCAAACTGAATTTAACACACATCGTTCAGTACGAAAATTTTTGTCCCGGATGATTTCCACACATTTTTGGATTTTTGAATTTTTTATTGAAGAAAAACAAACAAAACATTCAAAACACAGAAAACAAAGACAAAACCACAGACTAAAATAAACTCAATCAAAACACTCAAAAATCACAAAATTCAAAACACAAATCAAAGACAAATAAATTAAGAAAACATAAATATCAATGCTGCAAAAACATTTTTATTTAAGCATTCAAATCAATAACACCAAGACTTGTTCTTAATGTACTGAAGGTATCAAAGGCTAAAGGTTTTGTAAAAATGTCTGCAAGTTGATTTTCAGTTGAAACGTGTGTGAGTTCAATTTCTCCCTTGGATACATGATCCCTTATGAAATGATGCCTTATGTCAATGTGTTTGGTTATAGAATGTTGAATAGGATTTTTGGAAATGCAAATAGCACTAGTATTGTCACAATAAATTGGAATAGTGCCTATAGATAATCCTAAATCAATCAACTGTTGTTTTAACCAAAGTACTTGTGCCACACAACTTCCTAATGCAATGTATTCTGCTTCTGCAGTAGATAGTGCCACTAAATTTTTTTTTCTACTAGACCATGAAACTAATGAATTTCTAATGAATTGACATGTTCCAGAAGTGTTTTTCCTATCCACTCTATAACCTGCAAAGTCAGAATCTGAGTAACCAATAATTTTAAATGAATAGCTAAACTTAGGATACCAAATCCTTAAGTTTTGAGTTCCTAGTAAATATCTTAAAATCCTTTTCACTGCTGTCAAATGTGATTCTTTTGGATCTGATTGAAATCTAGCACATAAGCAAACACTGAACATAATATCTGGTCAGCTAGCAGTCAAGTAAAGTAAAGATCTAATTATCCCTCTAAATTTCTTTTGATTAATAGATTTTCCCTTAAGGTCCTTGTCCAACTGAACTGAGGAACTCATTGGTGTACTAACAGGTTTAGCATTGTCCATTTCATATTTTTTGAGGATGTCCTTAATATATTTAATTTGACTAAGAAATGTTCCTTCCTCAAGTTGCTTAATGCTAAATCCTAGAAAGTAATTTAAATCTCTCATTAGACTCATTTCAAATTCACTACTCATTATTTTAGAAAAATCATCACAAAGATTTTTATTTGAAGATCCAAAGATTATGTCATCCACATAAATTTGAACAATAAGTATATCCTTTTCAAATTTCCTTAAAAAGAGAGTTGTATCCACACTTTCTTTTTCAAAAGATCTTTCAAATAGGAAGGTGCTCAACCTCTCATACCAAGTCCTAGGTGCCTGTTTCAATCCATATAATGCCTTTTTTAACTTGAAAATATGATTTGGGTGTTTAGAATTTTCAAAACCTGGAGGTTGTTCTACAAAAACATCTTCCTCAATTACCCCATTTAAAAAGGCACTCTTGACATCCATTTGAAGCAATTTAAAACCTTTAAAATAGGCAAAGGCTAGTAAAACCCTAATTGCTTTAAGTCTAGCTACAGGGGCAAAAGTCTCCTCAAAATCAATTCCTTCAATTTTATTATACCCCTTAGCAACTAATCTAGCCTTATTTCTAATGACTACTCCGGAGTCATTCATTTTATTTTTGAATACCCACTTGGTTCCAACAACACTTTGATCTTTTGGCCTTGTAGTTAATTCCCAAACTTTATTTCTTACAAATTGATTTAATTCTTCTTGCATGACCAATATCCAAAATTCATCAAAAAGTGCTTGATCAATGTTAGTGGGTTCAATAGTTGAAATAAAGGCTGAATGATTGACTTCCTTGTTTAATCCACGCCTAGTTATAACACCCTCACTTGGTTCACCTATAATCAATTCCTTTGGGTGGTTTTTAGAAAATCTTAAATCTCTAGACAAAAGGTTTTCTCTTTCCAAATTTTCTTCCACATTTTCTTCCAAATTTAATCTATCAATCTTTTGGGAGTTTACTTCAATCTCTTCTTCAACAACATTTGGCTCTTCCAAATTTCCAGATTCATCAAACACAACATGTGTGGTTTCTTCAATGACTAAAGTTCTTTTGTTGAATACCCTATAAGATTTTCCAACACTTGAATATCCAACAAAAATTCCTTCATCTGATTTTGGATCAAATTTTCCTAAGGCAGATTTTCCATTATTATGTATGAACACCTTGCAACCAAATACATGCAAATGAGACAAATTAGGTGTTCTACATTTTAGCAACTCATAGAGTGTTTTATTCAAATTTGATCTCACATTCACCCTATTCAGAACATAACATGCAGTGCTAACCGCCTCAGCCCAAAAATATCTAGGAAGTGAGTATTCTGCAAACATTGCTCGGGCGGCTTCTATTAATGTTCTGTTTTTCCTTTCAACTATCCCATTTTGTTGAGGGGTTCTAGGTGCAGAAAAATTGTGATCAATCCCTTTTTCTTTACAGAAATTTTCAAATCTTTCATTTTCAAATTCTCCTCCATGATCACTTTGTATAGAAATTATTTCACTCCATAGTTTTCTTTGAATCCAAGTAGAAAAATTTCTGAATTCCTCAAACGATTCACTCTTATGAAAAAGAAATCTAAACCAAGTGAATCTTGAGAAATCATCCACTATAACAAATCCGTATACCTTTCCTCCTAGACTTCCAGTTCCTACAGGTCCAAAAAGATCCATGTGAAGAATTTCTAAAGGTTTACTGGTCCTAAGATCTTTATTGGACTTAAAAGAGGACTTCACTTATTTTCCTAATTGACATGCATCACAAAGGCGGTCCTTAGTAAAGTATTGTTTTGGTATACCTCTTACTAAGTTTTTTTGGGTAATTCTTCTAAAATTTTTCATACTAGAATGATAAAGTCTCCTATGCCAAAGCCATGATTCATCAGAAATAGTTTTCAAACAAAAAGCAGTAGGAGATTGAATACAATTTAAATCTAGCATGTAAACATTGTTTACCCTTTTTCCATTTAAAACATTTTTCTCATTTAGGCTTATTATGCAGCTAGTAAGTAAAAATTTTACATTATAGCCCTTATCACATAGCTGACTTATGCTTAACAAATTATGTTTTAAGCCTTCAACTAATAACACATTGTCTATGAAAAAGTTTTTTAAATTTTCAATCATACCTGATCCAACCACTTTCTTTGTGGTATTATCTCCAAGTGTAACCTTGCCTCCACTTCTGGCTTCCAGCGTTATGAATTGAGCAGTATCTCCAGTCATATGCTTTGAACATCCGCTGTCCAGGTACCATATGCTCTCACGAGGTCTTGTGTGAGAGCACTCCTACAAAATTCTCAAATGTTAGACTTGGGAACCCAAACAAGTTTAGGTTCACCTTTATGAAATTTATAATCAGATGCATGTATGATATGTCTAGGTTTATACATCTTAGTTCTCCACACCAAATTAGTTTTCATTTTTAAAGTGCAGGTGTGAGATATATGTCCCAAAAATGCACAATTATTACATTTAACATTAGAAAAAATATTCCTATGTTTTCTTCCATATGATTGTCTTCCAAGGGATTTCATGAATTTAGGATAATATTTAGGATTTGTAAAATCTTCAAGTTTAGGGGGGTTCCTATTATCCTCGAGAGCTCTTATTGTGAGTTTTTAAAATGAATTCATATCTTTCAAGATTCGATTGGTATAATTGATTCTATATGTCTTGCTCTCAGATTCATCCTTAAAATTCTTAAATTCTTTTTCAAGTTCAGCATAGGATGATTTTAAATTCTCAAAATTCTTATTCAAGTTATCATATTCATCAAGAAGTTTCATGTGGTTATTATCTATTAATACATGATCTTTCCTAAGGATTTCATGTTCCTTCGTAAGCTCATCCAATTCAAAACTTACACTAGCATGCATCTTTTTCATTTTCCTATATGCATCATGCATGTGTTCAGAAATTTCAAATAATTTATCATAAGTTAAGTCACATACCTCTTCTTGATCTAATTGATCAACATTATCTGCCATCAAGCAAAGGTTGGTGACTTCTTCTTCTTTTTCAGTCTCAGATGAATCTGAAGTTGAGTCCGCCCAGAAAGCTCTTTGAAACTTCTTCTTGCCCTTCTTTACCATTGGTTTTTCCTCTACCTTCTCCTTGCTAGGAGTGGCTTTGAGTTTTGGGCAATCAGTCTTGATATGACCTGGTTTCCTGCATTCATAACAAATCAATTCATTAGAAACCTTGCCATTCTTGTTATACTTACCTCTATTCCATTGCTGGCGTCTCTTCTACTTCCTCTTTAAAAAGCTTCTGAATTGTCTAGTCATCAATACAATATCGTCTTCATCCTCAGGTTGTGAGTGTTCACTCTCTGACTCTTCCACCTTTAGTGCAATATTCTTGCCCTTTCGTGGTTCACCTGCATCAATCTTTCTTTGACTTACTCCTTGCTCATATGCAATGAGTGAACCAAGAAGATTGTCAATAGAATAAATGTTTAGATCTTTAGACTCTGTAATTGCAGTAATTTTAACATCATAAGCAGTAGGTAAACAATGAAGAATCTTATTGACCATTTCAGCATTAGTTAATTCCCTACCAAGTGCATGCAAAGAAGTGACAATTTGTGTGAATCTTGTGTACATGTCTGAAATAGATTCATTTGATTTCATGCGAAACAATTCATAGTCATGTAACAAGATATTGAGTCTTGATTGCTTAACCTCATTTGTCCCTTCATAAGTTATACAAAGTCTATCCCATATGTCCTTTCCGCTTTTGCAAGTGGAAACCCGCATGTAGTCTTCAAATTTTAAAGCACAAAAGAAACTGTTTAAACATTTGGCATTTAATTGTGTTAAGTCACGTTCTTCTATAGTCCAATCTGCATAAGGTGTTTCTACCCTAAGTCCATCAACTAATCTAGTTGGATTTGTGTAACCTTCCTGGACTAGCATCCACATACGATAATCAAGTGACTGTGAAAAAGTAGACATGCGTGTTTTCTAAAAATCAAAAGGAATATTGTCAAATAGTGGAGGTCTTGTGATAGAGTAACCCTCAGGTGTGTTTCGGTTTCTAAATATAGTCATCTACATTAATCAAAAAGTAGTTCAAACTTATGATTTTGAAACGATGCTCTGATACCACTTGTTGAGTCTAGTAATTAGGTTGTTAAGCCTAAGTTAATGTCCCAAAGGCTACCAAGAGGGGGGTGAATTGGTAGTTTAAAAATTTTAAGCCCTCTTTTAAAATTATGTTGAACCGAAATAAAAATTGTTTCTTTTAAGTTTTGTAGAAAAAGTTTTTCAATCACAGAGTTTTTAAGACTTAAAAAAAAAAAATGCGGAAATGTAAAAACTGTAAAGTAAATGACACCAGATTTATAGTGGTTCGGTCTATAACCAGACATACATCCACTCCCCGGAGGCACCCTCCGAGTATTGCACTAATACCACAAAGTGACTCTCCTTTTGCACCCACAACAAGGCGGAGAAGCCTTTACAAACACACTCTTTTCATCACTACCCGGTGCGGTAGAGAACCGTCGTCCCTTTTACACAATCCCCAGTGTTGGCAGAGAACCGTCCGTCCTTTCACACTCTCCTAGTGTGGGCAGAGAACCCTTCCGTCCTTTCACACTCTCCTAGTGTGGGCAGAGAACCCTACAGCTGTTCACACTCTCCAAGTGTAGGAAGCGATTCTTTCAGCTATTCACACTCTCCAAGTGTCGGCATTGAATTGGATCTCCTTGACAGATCTTCTCACAAGAAATCTAGAAGGAAGAAAGAAAAGAGTGAAGTAATCCCAATTCATAAGTAGAGATTCTTACCTTTGAACTCCAAGTGAAGCCTTCACGCTTTAGTGGTAGGAATCCTCCTTTGAATGCACTCTCACACTCTCTCCTTTGCTATTCTCTCAAGAGACACGAAGATCAAATGACAAAAAGATTTGGTGGCAGTCTAATTTGGACTATTTATTCAAAAGACAAGAAAAATCATCCAAAAACTGCAGGTTTTCAATTCTGTACGCAGTGGATCATCTCGTATGATCGTGGATCATCCTGGACGATTTTACTTAAACGCTTTGAAATGACCCTATTTGTATATGTGTACGAAATGTCTTCGTACACACTGATCGTCCCGTACGAACTAAGTTCGTCCGGTACAACAGTTATTACTAGGTCGGTCTAGAAAACTGCTAAAAACCGTTCTAAGTCGGTTAATCGTCTAGACGAAAATTGGTTCGTCTGGACAAAATTTTTACAGAGAGCAGATCATTTTCTGACTAAAATTAATTTTGTCTGGACAAAAATTTTACAGAGACCAGATCGTCCAGGTTGATAATTAATTTTGTCTGGATGAAAATTTTACAGAGTGCAACTCATTTTCTGACGATAATTAATTTCGTCTGGACAAAAATTTAATAGAGACCAGATCATCCTGAACGATAATTAAATTCGTCCCGGACGAATAGGACTTAGAAAATTTTTCAAGTCAGTTCCTATTCGTTCTATGTGCTCAATAGGAGATAACTGTCTGATCGTCCCGTACGATCTGATATCGTCCCGTATTATCAGTATAACTTAAATATGATCTCCTTATGTGTGTGTGTATATTTTTATTCACTCAATTACAATCACTCCCTTTCAAATTTAATTCAAAGAAAAATATAAGCTTCAAATTCACAAAGTATCTCATGTTGAATTTGATTTGAAGTTTTCGTAGTCTGGAGTCTGATTTTCCTGAAATGTTATTACACACAAGAGCAAATACAAATCTTCTAAAATTGTTAGGAGATAACTACACATTTGAACAATAATGTTTGGAATCATCAAAACTATACAAGTTGCAAAAATGTAAAGCATGCAAATAACAACTATTTTAACAAACAAAAAAATATTTCAAATTAACAAATGATTTGTGAAACTGAGATCTTTTAAATCTTGCTACAGTAATCTATTTTATAAATATAATGTTTAAAGTCTTTATTTTACTTTCAGATTTTTGTAATATTATTACTGGAATTATCATATGATTTTTAATTGTACTTTGTGATTCATTCTTCCCTATATTAGAGAGTGAGTTTTTCTTCTATAATCTCTAGAAGATATAATCAGAACTACGAATACTTAAGAATTTTTAAAAGGGATCTAGCTTGCATAAAATTTAATGAGAAAAAAATTGGCCAATGATTCCAAAAACAAAAGATACACAATGACGCAAAATTGAAAAAATATATATACACAAAGTGTATAAAAAATCAAAAGATGTGCAAAGCGCTAATCAAATTGACAAGAGACATAAAATGAGCCCACCAAAATCATGCTTATTCTCCTTTTAAATTTTTTTAAATTTTAGAAGACTTTATGTGTCACTTGATAATTTTTAAAGACTTGATTTTGAATTTCTAATCGTAACTTATCACTTTGATATCTTTTTCTATAAAGTATTTTTCTGGAAACAAGTTTTTGAACGGATCTCCTTTTCTAAACCAATTGGCTTTTATGATTTAGATTTTTTATTTTCAAAAGACTATTTACCCTGAAGAAGACTGAGTTAGGATTAACAGGATTAGTTGTTCTAACTATTTTTCAGATTTTGGCTATGTTAACTCAATGATTCTTAAAAAATTTTAAAATCAATCACCTGGAGACTATGTTATATTCATGCCTTGAACAAAAAAAAAATTCTTGTTTTAGTTCTTGTTCATGTCTTTTTTGTATCATATTTTTATCATTTTTACCTGATTTTGATGCTTTTGGGCCTTCTTTGATCATCTCCATATATCCTTTATTTCTCCACTTTTTCACATTGTCCCGGTCGATACCTCTATCAGCCAGGATGATTCGATCAATTCACTTTGAAAACTCCCCTCTACCAACTGATTTGATTTTTTTGCTTTTGATCATCCTGGACAATCCATTATCTTCATAGACGATCTTATCATCTTCTGGTTCAATCTGTTTTTAAGGCCTGGATCATCTATTTTTTGGCCGGGATGATGTTATCGTCTCTTTTCCTAATTTATGAATAATGGACCTGACCGATCCACGTGTTCGTCCTTGAAAATACACATGGATATATGTTTAAAATCCTAAAAATTGGTTGGGACGATCTATTTTTGGACAATCGGCCTGACCTGCTTGGCCTGGCTGATACACATGGCACATGATTTAAATGTTTTAAATTTGACCGGTACGATCCATTATTGGACATTATCTTGGATAATCCACAGAATCAGCTCGGACGATCTTCTTTTTCAACGGTTGTTCTGCTTGACTCCTCGGGATGATCGCCAATGTCTAATCATCCCTGTCAATATCTGATCGGCCCGGGTGATTGGTCCACCTTTTTGACCAATCGGCCTATACGTAATTACTTAACAAGATCAACTTGGACGATACTGCGATTGGCCCGGCCAATCTGGCCAATTCTTTATAAATCGAGCCCTTCCAGGCATTTTCTTCATATCAACTTCTTCTCTTTTCTTCCTGTTCTCTATTTTCTTACTATTTCATGAAAATGGCTGGAGGAAAGTCCTTTCATCACCCATCCAGAAGTTCCTCGAGGGCCACTTTGTACCCTCATTTCTTGTAGGTGGACGATCAAGCCGCCTACCAGTGCTACAAGGAGGCCAGAATCATAGTCTCCCAAATAGTCAATCCAAATTTTCTCTCTTATCTAGTACTGGACTTATTTGCCCATACCTCCTTGTGCTTTATTCTGACTCTTTCTATGCCATTCAATTCTAGATTACTCTATGAGTTCTTTTAAAGTCTCCACATTAATTCTATTTTTCCCTCAACTCCCTCATATGTGAATCGACATCCCATCGAGATCACATATCAGATTGTGCTGAGATTTTGTAGCTTTTCACCACAGGGGATAAACTTCACACCCTGTGTTCTAATCCTGATTTTGACTGGGCTCCGGCCAATCATTTTATTTTCAACTCTAATGCTCACTTTCACATGCGCGAGACTGGCACCTTACTCAAGGATGCTAGGACCGTCTAGCATGTCCTTCGCACTTCAATAATTCCTAAGGCTGGTGATCATGTTCATATCACTCCCCTTCTTTCACTCACCACCTTTTACATTTTAGCAAATCATGAATTCAATGCTACCGACCTGATCTTTTGCTATATCAACCATCTTACTACCATTCGAGATCTAGGTCATAGGAGGAAACCAAATCTAGCCCTAGGACATATCATTTATTATGTCTTAGAATCAAAGTATAACCTCCAATATCCTGCTTCACTAAACCTGCAACTTGCTTTCTACTCTAACATTTCCTTTCAAACTCTTGACAGTGCTCATCTCCACCTAATAGACAGGGAAGCTCAGGCAGGGGAAGAGAAGGCTCCTGCACCTATTCCTGCACCTACTCTGCTCTGCCAGCACTCTTAGCTTGATCAGCTAGTGGAGCACTTTAACCAGTGGGACGCCTAATTTGACACTTACGTTGCTGCACAGGAGCAACAACATGTTGAGGACATAGCCCGTTACGAGTAGCACCGTGTAGAGGACTTAGCCCATTTTGATACCTACGTTGCACACCATCAGCAGCAGCACAATTAGGACATAGCCTGGTTTGGTGCATAGTTTGCTACACAATCGAGCTACTTTCAGTAGACTCCACCACCACCACCTCCTCCTTGAGATGATCAGGGCCCATCATTTTACTAGTTTTCTTTTATTATAGTTTGTTTCTATTTTTTTGTTGATTAGTTTCTATTTTTCTTTTACTGATTAGTTTATGCATTATTTTTGTTTATCTCCTCCTTTTTGAGATGTGAAAAGGGGATTAGTATATTTGTACTTATACTACTCTGCTATGATATTTGATGTTCTCTATATTTACACTATTTCTAGTACACTGTTGTCTTAATTAATTAAAATTATTCGTTGTGTGTTTTCAATCATCAAAAAGGGGGAGATTATTACGAATCTGTTTTCATGGATTATGATTTTGATGATAGCAAATACTCTTATTTCTCTATGACTGCCTTGCCTACTAACATTTCAGGTCCACAATATCAGACGACAATTGGAATCAACTCAAGATTGGGTAGACTAGGTCTGAGTCACTTTATACACTTTTTACTTTACTTGAATCTATTGTAAAAGGCATGGCTCCTAATGCTAAGTAACCTCACACACACACACATTGGGAGAATTTTTGACTATTTCTTAGTGTTTACTATTTTTGGTAACATCATCCACGATGATATTTATATCGGCCTGGACGATTAGTTCAAAAATAGAAACCCTAATCAAGACATCATGTTTTAAGGCAGAAAGCCATCATTAAGACGATCGGCCTCGACGATATTGTATAGGCCGGGACGATAGTCTCAAATAAAAAAGAATTAGCCGCCAGATCTATTTAGGCATTAGTTATTTTTGGACATTGTCCAGGACATCGGCCCGAATGATGTAGCATACTTATGCCTAAATTGATCAGGTGATTAAGGAAAGTAATTAAGGCTGATTGCACGATCACATCAGCCAAGCTGATGGCGTGGATGATTGACATCAGCCAACTTCTATTCAGGGTGATGTTCAGGATGATTTTCCTTATATTTGAACTAATCATCCAGGATGATATACTATCGGCCTAGATGATATGACTAGAAATTGTCTAATCGTCCCAAACCGACATGGCTGACTGAGTAAAATTTATACTGATCGGCTAGGCTGATTCCCTGATCGTCCTGGATGATAAAGTCGGTTGGTATAAAATAAGAGCTATTTCAAAGCTCTTCTTTTTAAGATCTCTTATTCTACTTTAGAGGTAATATTTTTCTACTGTGTTGATCTGAGAAATCCTAGAGGAGAGGGAGAGAGAGAGATGATTTTGTGAGGGGAAGCTTGTGAAGGAGTTTCACAAGGGTTGCTCCAAGCATTGTTCCACTTCTTCTTCTTCCACTATAGTCTCTTGTCCTTGGAGGGTTGAGAGAGGTCTTCTTCAGCAATCGATCAGGGTTCTCTGCCTGCTTCAAGAGGAAGCAAAAGGAATTGGGTTCTCTGTGTTGCCTGGGTCGGCGAAAAGGTGTTTTTGTAAGGGCTTCTCCGCCTTGCTGTGGGAGCAAAAAGAGAGTCACGGTGGGGCGCCTCCGGGGAGTGGATGTAGGTCGAGTTGACTAAACCACTATTAATTTCTGTGTCTTTTTACTACTGCTTTCTGTATTTATTATTTCGCACTTTGATTTTCAATGTGGTGATTTTGGTTTGAGTTTTGTGATTATGTTTTGTTCAAAATAATTTTTTAAATACTAATTGACCCCCCCCCCCTCTTGGTTAGCCTCGGGACTAGTTCATAAGGGCTTAACATCCCTAAGAAACTTTCACATTTAAACTTAGTGAGATCTGAAACCCTTTAGAATTTTTTGGGAAACTTTTAGGCCCCTTTAAACAACTTAATTAACAAACTCTAATTTAACCCTTTAATTAAGCCCTCATAACTTTGAAAAAAAAATCTATTACATTTAAATTAAATCCAAAAACTTCCTATAGCATATCAAACTCTTTACAATTCTACCCTTAATCTCTAAAAATCAAAATCATCTTTAGTGAACTTTAATTGAACATTAATTAAATTTTAATTAAAAAACACCCTTTTAATTAAATTAAATAATTAAAATTATCAAAATTTCAAAAATTTTCCCAATCACTTGAAAACTCTTCCTTGGATTATTCCTGACCGTTGGAGGTGATTCCAAGACGTTTGGAGCTAATTTCGGGCAAAATCCCTAAAATACCATTAATTATATAATTTTAATAATTCATTAAGTGCCCCAAATTTGAAAAATCATAACTAATTCTAGAAAAAATCTAAATTGGATAAAATAAAAGGAATTCAACTCCAATTAAAATATAGTATTTATTAAAAATATGAACTTTCCAAAAATTAACTTAATTTAAAAAATTAACTCCTTTGTCAACCGTAGTTCGATAACTTCGCTTAGAAGAATCCAAATCCTGCAAACTCAGAGTCTAATTACTCCTTGAAAAGTTTAATAATTGATAAAAATACTAAGCCCCCAAAACTTGACTTGTTCTAAAAGTAACCTTTTGGACCACTTTAACTTGGTGGATATGATGATGCCGGATCTTCTAAAATTTGCTAACTCAACATAAACTTCAAAGAACATTTTCCTAAGTATTGAGATAGACCAACCAACTAAATCAATTAAAATTGATCCCAATATATTAATATTTGAATATTAAGCAAAATTTCCCTTTTCAACCTTCAACAAATCGGATCATATGTAAGTTGAACTAATCACTTAACATAGGATATATCTGATGCCACACAGCCTTCTACACACATGCAAACTTATTTTCTAAGTAACTACTTCTAGCTTTAGGTTAGGTTAGTATTTTCCTCTTTCATTTCTATGATGTGACGCTTTTGTATATGATACGTATGCTGGTTGTTTTGATTTGCTATAATGTTTACTATGATAATGAGTTTTTTTATTATTGTACTTTCTTTATGATGTGATGTGTGATAGATTACCCATAGGTTAGGGGTGATCTTAATACTAATGATTTCTTCTATAAGCGGACATGCTCATGAAATGCTAATAAATGGGGCTAAAATAATAAATAAATCATATATATGCTTTCTATAGATTTTTTAGCCGCTTAGCCCCCAAATAAATAAGAGTATAGTCAAGTGTGACTAGTATGAGTATTTGTATTTCATATATAATTGCTTGAAATATTCTTTTATAACTACTTAGGATAACTATGTAGGAGGGTCTAGATTTTTCTTTTTCATGATGTAATTTGTATTTGATGTATTGAGTTGTGAAAGTTCATAAAAGTAAGGCATTTTAAATATCAGAGATCCAAAGGGAAAAGGAAAGTCCCTTTATAGGGATCTGTTTTTTCATTTGGGTACCCTTCTAAAGGACGAACGAAATAAAGACCAATGGAAAGCATCATGGAGAAGGACATGAAGATAAAGATGAAGATGAAGATAAAATGCCTTGTTTTAAGACTTGTGCCATTCCGTAGGATTAGAATCCAAGTTGTTGTCGGTGGGGCCTGGCCACCTTTACTTTTTTACATACCATAGGTTGTACATTATCTGACACTTTTCATAGACTTTTGGACTTTCTTTTACTCAAGTGGATATTTATATTAATTTGTTTACTTTGCTTGCACCATAAAGTTTTTTTTCTTTTTTTAGCTTTTGTTCTTTCATGTATGTGTGCCTAATTTTGCTAGGCTCTTTAGAGATTCAAAATTTTTCTACCTGCAATTAAAATTTAAAATGTTAAGAATTAAATAACATAGAAAGCTAACAATCATGGGAATAGTTGAAATTTTCCATGGTCGCATGCATATTAATACATCTCCTCTCTCTCCTTACTTTAAGATACTTCCCCATCCGTGGGTAGATTCAAGTTAATCTGATATATGAGGATGAGGTGTTGGACCTGGGGAAGTCCAGTCATTTAAAAAAAATTATTTTATATGTCTTTTTAGATTTCATGCATTCCTAATTTAGAGATTTTAATTAGCATGTATTGCTTTAGAAACTAATTAAAATTAAAATTTAATATATTAGTTCATGGAGTATACTACCCTATATAAGTACTAGGCCACCTAGGAACTTCTCTATATGTCAGCTAGAATTTCTAAAAACTTAGCCACCCACCCATCTTTTATAATTACCAGATAACATGGATTTTATACAACTAGATGGATAGATGGCTTTTCTTCTTATGCTAGATATATGTCTAGAATGTATTAACTAGGGAACCGGTGTTAGTATTGTGTGTAGAACACTATACCTACTATAGATTTTGGGTTCAATGCTACTACTATCAGTGTCTTACAGTATGCCTCATTAGTTGATAAGTCCTTTATCCTTCAGAGGCTATAGATCCAACCTATCAACATCACATTGATGACACCATCTCCATCCTGCTGTCTTATATGCATTGAGTGCATTATTTCATTTTTCTCCAATTTGTTTTCTCCCTTTGGATGTTTATATGGGCCGTATATGCTGACTAAGCCAAGTTAAACCTTTCCTTCCCTTTGAGTAGGAACTTCTTAATCTTCTTCCTATGTGCCAATCCCAATCTAAAAGAATAATATATGATCCTTAATCTATAGCTTTCTGAAGCCTCAACTTAAGATATAATTAACCATGGAGGCTTACGCTCATGGGAAACTGAGTCCTACATTAAATAAACTGCACTTGAGCTGATGTATCAAGTGGGAGAAACCCTGTGACTTTGATTAGGTCATGCATATTATTACCCATCATGGTGCGTAGGTGAAAGTCGCTATCCTCAATGGTTAAACATATGTATGATCTAGTCTGCCCTCTAATGGCCTTCTTGCGAGGAGTGTGAAGGTCTGTGACTGCTTTATCCTACGGGATCATGCGATCATACCATTTGTATTTTGCCCTCATAAAGCGGTATCTTTTCGGAGGACCGCAACCATCAATCATGAATTTCATTAATTTTCAATATAATCATTTATACTCATCATCAATATTGTGAGAAAATAAATTACCATTTAATTTCAAAATTAATATTTTTAAAATCAAGTCAACATAGAGAATAACATACCATCTTAAAAGATAAATATGGTGTTTCACTAATAATTAAAAAAAAGATTTTATCATTTTCATAATCAAATAAACAATAAAGAATATTATACCATCATAGAAGATAAAAAATAGATTGAACTATCATTTTAAAAATGAAAACATATTTAAACAAACTTAATTATAGTCCCAAACACTTTTCCTCTATTCTAGAGAACTAAAATAGGATTTATTTTATGTTAGGATTCTAAGTTCTACATAAGGCAAGCCTCTATGATTAATTATATCTTAAGATAAGATCTTAAGAAAAACATTCAATTAAAGTTGTGACTAAATACTTTTGGAATTTAATTATAAAGGCAAGTATTTAAATTTATTATTTAACAATTGAGAATCTATCAAAAGTAAGAAATTATTTCAAAAATTTTATCGAATCAAAGGTAGAGATTAGTGATAATTCTAAGATACCTTTTATTGAATCTATATTAGTTTGTTAAATCGAAATTAATATCCTAAGGCTAACCAAGAGGGGTTGAATTAGTAATTTAAAAATTTTCTTGGATTTTTAAATTTGAAAACCGTTGATTCTTGTAGCAAGTTAATTAAAGTTTTAAAATAATTTTTCAATCACAAAAAAAATAACTTGTGGTAAATAAATGAGGAAATTAAATGACACAAAGATTTATAATAGTTTGGTCAAACATGACCTACATCCACTCACTGAAGACTCCCTCTTTAGGGATTGCACTATTACCAAAGTGTCTCTCCTTTTGTCTATATAGCAAGGATGAGAAGCTTATATAAATCCCCTCTTCCACCAAACCCTTGTACGGCAGAGAACCATCATCCTTTCACACTCTCTAAGTGTCGACAGAGAACCATCATCCTTTCACACTCTCTAAGTGTTGGTAGAGAACCATCATCTGTTCACACTCTCCAAGTGTCGCTAGAGTACCGAATCTTGTTCAAAGATCTTCTTACGAGTAACAAGAAAGACAAGAAGAAGAGTGACAACCAAAATCACAAATAGATCCTTACCTTTGAGTAACCTTGTGAACCCTTCACACTCCACTTATAAGAAATCTCTCTCAAACACTCTCTCTTTCAATTGCCCTAAAAAATCATAAAACAAGACATTTTCATGTCTGTTTTAGTAGACCTTTTATATTAAAGACATAAAAAATCATCCATAAAATTGAAACTTTTAATTTTGAGTGTACACGGTCGTACAGTATGATCGTATGTATGAATAGTTCAAAAACTGTTGCATATGAATTTGTTGTGAATCTGTAGAAAATGATTTTGTACAAGATCATCATTTGGTACGAACCAAGTTCGTACTGGTCGAATAGTTAGAAAAATTTTCACTTTCATTATGATTAAGAGGGATCCCACAATTTTGTACCCTGTATGGCATACATTCGATGACGACATCGTATGATATAATCAGTTATGAAAAATTTCAAGTTCATCTGGATAGAAAGTCAGGATGAAAACATAATTTCATACTCTGGAAGGCATGCACAAATTATAATCGTACAGTACGATCCATACTTAGAAATAATCTTTTTGAATGAAAAGGGACCCGTAAATTTTGTACTTTGGAAGACAAGTACGAATTGTGATCGTACTATACGATCCATACTTAAAAAAAAATCTTTTTGAATGAAATGAGATCCATCCATTTCATACTCCGGAAGGCATGTACGAATTGTGATCGTATAGTACGATCCTTAAAAAAATCTTTTTGAACGAAAAGGGACTCATCCAATTTTTACTCTGGAAGGTATGTATGAATGGTGATTGTATAATATGATTAATACTTAGAAAAATTTTCATCTTTTTATTTGTTTCACTGCTCGATGGGGAAAATAACTGAACAAATCTTCCTATACGAAGTTCATTCATACAGTATGATCAATTTAAAAAATTACAAATTTTAAACTCTCCCATGGTATGTGTATGCATAGTTACTCAATTATAATCACACTCTCTCAGACTCAATAAAATGATAAAAAAATACAAACTTCATTTACAATAAACCATAAACTAATCTGATTTGAAGTCTTTAACAATCCGAAGTATGATTTCCCTGAAATATTAGTACACACAAATAATAAAATAATTCTTCCAAAATATGTTAGGAGAAATAATAATTAAAGCACTAATATTTGGAATCATAAAAATCATACAACTTATAAGAATATCAATAATCAAGAACTTAAGTAGAACTATATCAATAATCTCTCCCTTTTTTATAATGATAAAATAATTATTATTTGAATAAAATTGAATACCCTAAATTTCTCCTTAGCTTCCCCTAAAAGAATAAACATGTGAATATAAGGAAATTCCTTAAAGAACATAAATTTTTAATTTTTAATTTTACACAAGTGACACAAAAATAAGAGAACACAAAACCTACAAAAAGAAAATACAAAAAATTAAAAACTAATATTACACTCCCTTTTGACAACAACAAAAAGGAAAAATAGAAAGTTGAAATGAATGAAGTCATACGAGAAACCTTAGTAATTGATCTTGAAGGATATTGAACTATAATTGCAATAACAAAATTAATGACCATTAGATAAAAAAGAAAGATTCAAAACTTTCAAATTAAAATATAACATAGGTGTTGGTGGTATTTTGAAAAAAAGGTTTTGAAAAATATTAGTTTTCTTTGGGGATTTTAAGATTAAGGCTGAGTTCTAATTCTAAGGTCGAATCAACTCGTTAGAAAGAGTATATCACCCCGAAGGACGAAAATAAACTTTCATAACGGTGTCTAGATTTAGAATTATGTAAACTCATCTTGAATGTTATGATCGGGTTCTAAGGAGAACTTTATATGACCCCGAGGGGACAAAATATAGTTCAACTAAATACCCTATTAAAATATTCAAGAAACACGATCGTCGCATTCACATCCAAAGCCTTATCGAAGAAGGGTGTATCTCCCCAAAGGGAAATGAGACCACTCTACGATAATCCTTCTAATGCAACTATGACGATCATTATTTAACTTTTCCCAAAGAAATCTAGTGAAGTTTTAGAAATTGAGTTTTCTTTAAAATCAAGTGTGTGGGGTTCCAAATCTCCTACGAGCGCAAGCCCTCGTAGTTAATTACATCGTAGGGAGATAAAATCTCCTACGAAAACTTCTGATTAGAATAATGGCAGAATTTTGTTTAGAGTCTCTAGGAGTGATATCAAAGTATGAATGAAATTATTGGAAAATCAAAAGGGAATGGATCAAAATTGAGCAGTTATTAACGGAGTTAAAGGATGAGAGGTAGGGGACACTTTGAGATTCCAGAACCATCCGGGAGTGTCCCAACTTAATCTAAGTGTTGGGCTTTATGTTTTGGATTTGAAATGATATTTAATTAGAATTGAGCATTTTATTAGAAATTTGGGACTATATTCCCGAAATTTGGGGTCTTATAATCAAAGATCTATCCCGGAACCTAAATCTATTTTGGACACTGGACCACAGTCGTCCGATCCTAACTAATGCAGTGCAAGGTATGGACTTACCCCGGCCTGGATTGGGCAGCCAGCTAACCACCTAATCGATTTAAAATAGATGAATCCGGTCTTTTATGAAAGAGTGGTAGGGACGTTATAATTAAAGTTTTGGGGAGGCGAGGCCGACATCTAAAGATTTTCCTAATTGGCCCCTTTGACTTATGTTGGGTGCTAAAATGCTAAGGACTATGAAATTAAAATTTTGACTCTTTAATTTGTATCTAATGCGATGCATGCTGGTTAACAACCTCAAATCAAATATGCTTGAAATTTTAAAAACAGGCTTATAAAATAGTTTTTTAGAAGACTGGACTTCCCCAGGTCCGGCACCTCGTCCTCATAGGTCAGACTATCCGGACTCTACCCGCAGGCGGGGAAGGGTCTAAAGCAAGGAAAGAGTAATGCAAAAATATGCATGCGACCCCGGGGTCGATCCCCGGCTAATTCCCTAGATTCGTTATCTTTCTATGTTATTTAGACTCACTAAAATTTTAGACTTTTAAGGTTATGAGTAGAAAACTTTCACACCCTCACGAGTCTCACGTATCCAGGCGAAAACAAAAAGCGGCATGCAATCGCCAAAAAACTAGTAAAAACAAGTAATCCTAAAGGCAATCAAATCATCACATCAAATATAAATTAATTAATAAATGTCCATAGGCAGAATCGCCTTGCTTATTACAAACCAGAATATTACAGAAAGTAAAGTGGCCGGGCACCACTGACAACAACCCGGATTCTAAACCTAGTAATGATGCAAGTTCATTTTGAGTGGGATACTCTTAATCTTCAAATCTTCAGATCTTCAATCTCATTCTTCCTTGGACTCCTTTTCTTCAATCTTCTTGGAATCTTCATAGTGGATTACCCAAATGGACAAGAGGGCACTTCCCTCAAAGGGGGACGGCATGAGCGTGGCCACCTGCAGAAAACTATGTCAACATCCAGATCGTACCTAACCTAAGGGTAATCTAGTCGCCAAACACATCAATCCATCCACAGAGTATAGAAAAAGTAAGCAGTCACAGCAAAGCAATTTCATCCACAACATGCAGTGAAAACTACGAAAAATCCGGCACACAGCAGTAAAGTAAACACTGGCCTAACCTAGATCTAGAGTTGGTTGTCCTAGCACATCATCTAAAGTGTGTGAGAAAGGTCGTGTGGCTGGGATAGATCCTAAAGTGGGTTATTAGTTGAAGTTGTCTAAAAGTCTGGGTTTGTTAAGGCTTAAAAGGGGATTTAGATTAAAATTTAAATATTAATGAATTAAGAATTTTAATTAAACATATTTTAAAAGTTAATTGATTGCTACCTTTGTTTCACACCGAGGCCGTGAAGTTTATTTCACCGTCCTTGGGGCTAAGCTAATAGCCTCGTAGGCCTGGGTTACCCAGTAGCAATCGGGGTTGATTAAGTTATTTAAATTGGTTAGAATTAAAAGAGTGGATTAATATTAAAATGAGCTAGTTACTGATTTTAAAAGCTTGATTAATTTAAGTTTTCCATTAATTGATTCGTGGCGTTGTGCCACCAGGCTCGAGGAACCAGCCTCCTTAGGACACTTAGCTCCGCAGCCCGGAGTAGTCCAGCCGATAAACCAAATTAATATAATTGAATTAGAGATTTTTAAAATGTTAAATAATTAAAAATTAATCCATTTTAAGGTTTGACACCCTTTAGAATTCATTCGTGGCGTTGTGCCACCAGGCTCGAGGAACCAGCCTCCTTAGGACACTTAGCCCCACAGCCCGGAGTAGTCCAGCCAATAAACTTCAACTTTAGGGTGGTTGTTGTGTTTTAAAGGATTTGTTAAATGTTTTAAGCATTAAACCAATATTTTTTGAGTTTTAGAATGATTTGAGCCTTATGAATATTTTAGAATATTTTAATGATTTAATTAAGGGGTCAAAAGTTGAATTATTTTTTTAAGCTCAAATTCTAGAATGTTTGTATTTTATTAAAATACTAGGCCTAATTATGAGTTGTTAGACATGTGGCACATTCAATTTGGAGTTTTCTATCAAAAGTTATGATTTTTAGAAGTTTTGACCCGGTCTTGACCTAGAGTTGACCAAAATGTTGACTTTTGACCAGATTTTGGGGGTTTGAAATTTTTGGAAAATACTAGGTTTTAATTAGAGTCATTATCCACTGAGTTTGATTGATTTGGAATTTTCTATAATTAATGGTGAATTTTAGAAGTTTGGATATGTATGATAATTTTTAATTATTTCAATCAAAGGCTATTCTAGTGATTTGGGCCTAAATGGATCTCAAACTCCTTGAAATCTCTCCCAAAGATCAGAGGTGATCTAAGGGGAGATTATCAAGCATTAAATTAATTCTTGGGATTTTTAATGATTATTAATTAATTAATATTAATTAAACATTGAATTTTACTTAAAATTAAATTAAGGCTTAAATTGATGTCCAATCAAGGGGCTTTTAATTCTCATGGGTTAAGGGTTCAACACTGATTAATTTGAAGTATTAAACTTAAATTTTGGATTTAAAATGGATTTATTAGGATTTAATTAAGGCTAGGGGCAATTCTAGCAAGGGCAAGCTATGGCTCCTAATTGGTGAACCAAATGAACTCCAAATCTGATGAAATTTGGACCATGGGGTCACCTGATCCAAAGGCCTAAACACACCAAATTTGGGCTCAATTGGAAAACTCTAAGGTGGCTAACTAAGCCACCTAAGGTGAGCTCTAAGTCACCTTCAAAAAATCCTAGGGAGCTATCCTAAGGTTGGATTGGGGCAAAGTTAGTGGCCCTAAACTCCGTATCCTAAGCTTAATCAACACACAAAAAACCAGATCCTAATTCTCATTGGATAGGCTTAAATCCCATTTTGAATTTAAGGGTCAACCCATGACCCTTAAACTCAAAATTGGGGGAAAGTGCCCTTAGACCTTTAAAACAGGGGAGACAAAATTTGGACATGTCAAAGACATGCCCAAATTCAATCTCCCAAAGTTCCACGCCCTGGAGACTTAACTACAAACAGTAATTGCATAAATTGAAATAATACCATTAATAAAATTAAGCTTAACACACATGCAATTAGGGCCTGGAACCATAGGGCTTTTGAAGGTCTCCCTGAGACCTTTCCAATGAGCCTAAGAACACCAAATTTGGTCAAGTGTGCAGGGAGATATGGATTTTTGAAGTTCCCTTGATTTTCTGGAATTATTAATCCAGCCATTACACAGTCAGCCGCGCTTTACACGCGGCGCGTCCCGATTGGCTGGGCAATCATTGGCGCTGACTGGGTAACGGTCGTATTAATCGTAGCCGTCGGATGCGGGATCGGACGACTAGGATTCAAGGCGCTCTGGAACCACAGGATTTAATTCGAGCCGTTGATCGGAATCAACGGCTGAGATTTCGTCTTCAACCTCCGCTCTTATCCGAGGCCGTGAACCTTCTCCGGCGTGATCCGATTGATCCCGACGGCGAACTTCGACAAAATTTCACAGGGAGGATCAGGGGGGTGGAAACCTTCAATCCAACGGTGGAAATCTGTTGGGGTGAAGGTTTACTTTACACTTGACCGGACTACTTAGCTAGGGAGCTCGGGATGAAGGAATTACCGCAGAGAAAGTCTCAACGAATGAGCTTCTTTATCTGGAAGCTTCAGGAGAAGAAGGCGAGCAGGTTTCCTTCAGGGACCGCGACTGGAGGGCGGCCGGAGGTAGGACTTTGAGCGGGACGTCGAAGCCTTTCACCGGAGTTCGCTTGAAGTAATGAAAGGAGAGGTCTGGGAGCTCTAGGGGAGACACTGGGAGGTTGAGGGAACTCTGGGGAATTGTTTCGAAATGCTGGGATCGATCCTTAAGCTCTGGGGAGCACCAGCTTATTCAGCCTCCTCCCGTGAGCTTGGACGGCCAGGATTGAATTGGAGGAGCTCTCGGATTGATGCCAAGTGGAAAGGGGCACCGTTCCAGAGAGCTCGTGAGCCTCAAGCCGGCGAGCCACAGCCTTTGGAAGGCTTTCGGTCAGGATCGACCTGGGGGACCACCGGAACTTGCTCTCCATTGGTTCCGACCGCCGCCGGCCACGATCTGGGTCGGGTTGACCAGGGAAGGCCGATGGGGACACACTGGAGCTGGGAGTGGAGTCTAATTGGTCTGGGAAAGCCGGGATCGATCCGGTGGCTCGGTTTGGCTCGAACCTGCTTGGTTTGAGTCGAATTGAGCTCGATCCAGGTCAGGCCAGACCCTGGACTAGATATGGGAGGTAGGTCTGGGTCTGGTGCACCCAATGCAAGTGGCAATTGGGTCCAATTTGGCTTGTGTCAAAGGTTGGCTCGGGTTGATCCAAATCTGCTCGGTTCGGGTCGATTTGGGCTCAACCCAGGTCAGGCCAGACCCCGGGCTTGAGGTGGGAAGTGGGTCTGGGTCTGGTGCACCCAGTGAAAGTGGCAATTGGGTCCAATTTGGCTTGAGCTGGAAAATGGCTCGGGTTTAAGTGTTTTTGGCTACTTTGGGTTAGCCTAACTATTGACCCAAGCTAGCCCAAGGCATGGGCTGGTTGGAGGGGGCGTATTGAACCTAGGGCCACCTATAGGAGGTGTTGGCCAGGTTCAATTGGGTTTAGGTTGAGAGTTGGCCCAATCCCAAGTGCTTTTGGGCACTTTGGGTTAGCCTAACTCTTGACTCAAGTGAGCCCAAGGATTGGGCTGGTCAAGGAAGGTGTATTGGGTCAATGGGAACCCAATGGCACCTTGATTTGGATTCAATTTGATTAAGATCAAAAGATGGCTCAAGGGAGGTCTCTCTTGGGTCACTTGGGTCAAGCCATAAGGCTAACCCAAGTGAGCCCAAGGCTTGGGTCACCAAGAGGGGTCTCTTGGGTGCCCAAGGGGTCATCCCATGCATCTAAAGAACTTGGAATAGGATTGATTCAAATTTTTGAAAGGGAAGGGGTGTATGGGTCCATGGGTCAAACTTGGTTGACTTGGTCAACCAAGTTGACCCAAGGTCTGGGTTTGAGTTCAACAAGTTGAGTTTGATATTTGAAATTCATTGGAAGTGGTTTCAAAGAGTTTGGAATTGATTTGAATTGAAATAGCCATTTGAAATCTCATAAGGGTATTTTAGTCAATTTTGGCCCATTGGTCAACTAGAGTAAAAAATGGTTCTGAAAAATGCAGTTTACTGCTCAATGGGTTAAAATCAAGAGTCTGGAAGTGATAGGAAGCTTGGATAAGGGTTCCAAGGTCAAGATCTCAAAGGGGTTAGGTTCAGTGGCAGAGGCTGTAAATATTTGAAGGTTTTACAGCCTTTGGATTTTAATTCAGATTCTGGGGTTAGAGACCTCAAAATGAGCTAAAAGTTGGAGGGTAACCTCTAGAGACATGTCTTATCACTTTACAAGTGATAGACCTTGAATCAGAGACCATTTGAGTGGGTTTTGAAATGTTTGAAAAATCTCTAAAAAGGGTATTTAGGACAAGGCCTTGAGACTTAGGATTTGAGTCTGGATTTCTGGATTTGGGATAGATTTTAAGTTGGAATGATTAGTATTGAAGTATCCAAATCATTTACAATCATGTGGTGATTGTTAATGAATGTATGAGGCCAAAGCTAGATTGAAGCTTGGATCAAAATCTAGGTTAAAATTTGGATTCTCAAGTGGATTGAGTCAGAGTTTGGATATGTTTGAAATTTGAATTAATTTGAATTTGAATTGGATGGAGTCTGAGAAAACTGGTGAAACCAAGGTAGGGAATACCTAACCTTGGGTCTAAGGAAGGGCATCACCCAACCTTAGGTCTACAGGATGCTGATGGAAGACTTACTCCTAGTAGACGGATCAACTGGAAACCAAGGTAGGGAATACCTAGCCTTGGGTCTAAGGAAGGGCATCACCCAACCTTAGGCCTATAGGATGCTGATAGAAGACTTACTCCTAATAGGCAGATTAACTGGAAACCAAAGTAGGGAATACCTAGCTTTGGGTCTAAGGAAGGGCATCACCCAACCTTAGGTCTACAGGATGCTGATAGAAGACTTACTCCTAGTAGACGGATCAACTGGAAACCAAGGTAGGGAATACCTAGCCTTGGGTCTAAGGAAGGGCATCACCCAACCTTAGGCCTATAGGATGCTGATAGAAGACTTACTCCAAATAGGTAGATTAACTGGAAACCAAAGTAGGGAATACCTAGCTTTGGGTCTAAGGAAGGGCATCACCCAACCTTAGGTCTACAGGATGCTGATAGAAGACTTACTCCTAGTAGACGGATCAACTGAAAACCAAGGTAGGGAATACCTAACCTTGGGTCTAAGGAAGGGCATCACCCAACCTTAGGCCTATAGGATGCTGATAGAAGACTTACTCCAAATAGGCAGATTAACTGGCAAACTAGGATGGTGCCACGAAGGGCGTACTCCACCACTAGCGAATGATCATGTGGGGAGGAAACTTGCTCCACACAGAGGACCTCAACTGGCAAACTAGGATGGTGCCACGAAGGGCGTACTCCACCACTAGCGAATGAGAATCAGGATGGTGCAACGAAGGGCGTGCTCCACCACTAATCCCTGAGTCAAATGCTAGGGTGGTGCCACGGAGGGCGTACTCCACCACTAGCGGGTCTAATCCTAAGGGAAGGAAAGACCTAACCTTAAGGAGAAGGCGAAGAGCGTTAAAAAAAAACTTAAAAGAAAAAGGTAGAATCAAGTTGTAAATCAAGAAAAGGAAGTTTTATTAATTGATAAAATGAGCTACATCAAGCATAGTATTTCTTAAGGAAACGCCCATTGACAGGTAGCATTGGGTGGTTCCCTTTACAATCTACTAACTGATACGAGCCTCCTTCGTAGACAGTCTCTATAACGAATGGTCCTTCCCACGTAGGTTCAAATTTGCCTCCCAGCTTCCGAAGGACCAATACCAAGTCTCCCGCTTGGAAGGTCCTAGGTCGCACTAACTTGTCATGGGCTTGAACCATACGGGATTTATACAACTCTAAACTTTTTTGAGCTTGGAGACGTCGCTCTTCAAGGCCTTCGAGTTCTTCTAATCGTAGTTTTGCATTTTGTTCATTGGTAATTTGATTTTGAACTGCCATTCTAAGCGAAGGGATTTGTATTTCCAAAGGTAGAACGGCCTCGGATCCATACACTAGTGCAAACGGGGTGGATTGGGTCGGGGTTCTATAAGTGGTACGATAAGCCCACAAAGCTTCCACCAACCGCTCATCCCACTGCCGTTTGTTATCATCAAGGGTCTTTTTAACAATTTGCACCAAGGTTTTGTTGAAGGCCTCGGCCAATCCATTCGCCCGAGGGTAATAGATCGTCGAATATCTCCAATCAATGTTATGGCGCCTTACAAAATTATTGATTTTCGTAGACTTGAATGCGGACCCATTATCGGATATGATTCTGCGAGGTACGCCGAATCGATATACAATATGGTCACGAAAGAATTTTAAGACATGGTGTGATGTTACGTTTCGTAGGGGAATTGCTTCCGCCCACTTTGAAAAGTAATCAGTCGCTGCTAATATGAAACGATGACCTCTCGCGGAGGGGGGGGGGTCAATCGGCCCAATGATATCCGTGCCCCAACTCTCAAAGGGCCACGAGGCTATCGTAGGGTGTAACACATTAGGCGGCTGATGTAAAACCACACCATGGACCTGACATTGATGACAGTGCTTTGCAGTATTCATGCAATCGTCAATCATTGTAGGCCAATAGTATCCAAGTCTTTTAATCTTTAATTTTATTTTTGGACCCGATTGATGAGCACCGCACAGCCCTGAATGAACTTCATTAACAATTTTCTAGGCATCTCGCTGGTTCAAACAGCGCAGCCACATGTGATCAAAGGACCGACGGTACAACAGATTGTTAACTAGTGCATATGATAGGGCACGTTTCTTAATCTGGTTGGAGAGTGATTTATCCTGGGGAAGCTTCCCTTCTTTAAGGTAATCGACTAAGGGTCGTCTCCAATCGCCTTCTTCGTCAGTTGTCGAAGAGGCAGAAAGGATCTGAAGGGGAGTCTTACTAATGTGTTCCAAATCTATAACGGAGAGGGTCTTACGACCCTGTATCTCTATAGGGATGGAATCCTCCTCAAGACATGCAAATTCCTTTGCAAGTTTTGCTAAGGCATCCGCCGCGGAATTGCTTCCACGGGGAACCCTATACAAAGTAGCAATAGGGATTTGTTCCAACAGGTGAAGTGTATACTGGTGATATCTTAGGAGATTCGGATTCAAGACTTTATAAGTTCCGGCGACTTGGTTAATAACTAGTTGGGAATCTCCAAAGATCTTAATCTCTTTAATCTCCATTAGAATTGCAAGTTCCAAACCAGTTATCAGAGCTTCGTATTCAGCTTCGTTGTTTGTGCAAGGCTCCGACAAGTGGTAGGAAAAATGCATCATTCCTTTTTCTGGTGTAATAAAAATTAGACCGACTCCAGCCTTTCCAGGAATTACAGATTGTTGGGTCGCAATCCTACGAGAGGATGCTGCCCCATCAAAATATAATTCCCAGATGGCCTCGCCAGATTCCCCCAAACTCATGATTTGTTCGTCGGGCAGGTCATCGTTCAGAGGAGAATCTGCCGGCAGCGGGTGTGCTGCCAGAAAGTCGGCACCAGCCTGTCCTTTCACAGCACGAAGAGGAGTGAAAGTAATCTCAAATTGCAACAATATCATAGACCAACGAGCTAAACGTCCTGACAACGTAGGTCGGGTCATAAGATATTGTAAAGGATTAACTCTTGAAATCAGACTGATTGAGTGGGAGAGCATGTAATGCCTCAGTTTCTGAGCTGCAAAAACCAAAGCAAGACAATGCTTCTCAATTGACGGGTATCAAATTTCAGTAGGAAGGAGTCTTCGACTAAGGTAGTAGAGGGCATTCTCTTTTCCTTCGTCGTTAACTTGAGCAAACAGGGCACCTAAAGACTCATCTAGAGCCGCGGTGTAGAGGATTAATGGCTTTCCCGGAATCGGAGCTGCCAAGACTGGCGGGTTAGAAAGGTATTGTTTGATATCGTCAAAAGCATTTTGACACTTCTCGCCCCATACCAATTTAGTATCCTTTTTCGCAAGGACAGAAAAGGGTTGACATCTCCCGGAAAGATTAGAAATAAACCTCCTTATATAGGCCAATATACCTTGTAGAGATCTTAACTGAGTAAGGCTCTTAGGAGATGACATATCTAAGATGGCTTCAATTTTAGCAGGATCTATCTCGATTCCGCGGTGCCTCACTACGAATCCTAAGAATTTTCCCGAGGCGACGCCTAAGGCGCACTTCAAAGGGTTCATTTTCAAATCGTAGCGGCGCAACCGTTCGAAAACAACTCTTAAGTCATACAGGTGAGCCTCTTTAACCTTGCTCTTGACAATTAAATCATCGATATAACATTCAACTTGATTATGAATAAAGTCGTCAAAGATACGGGTCATGGCCCGTTGGTAGGTTGCTCCGGCATTCTTTAAGCCGAATGGCATTACCTTATAACAAAAGATTCCAATAGGGGTTCTGAACGCCGTATTTCTCTCATCTTCAGGGGCCATCTTGATTTGGTTATAACCCAACGAGCCGTCCATGAATGAGAAAATAGCATGTGAGGAGGCAATGTCCACCATGAGTTCTGGTATTGGTAGAGGGAACTCATCTTTAGGGCATGCCTTATTCAGATCCCTGTAGTCGACACAAATCCGAATTTGACCATTTTTCTTTCGAACTGGCACGACGCTGGCCACCCAAGAGGGGTATTGCTCCTCTCGAATGAATCCGGCTTCTGCCAATTTCTTAACTTCAGAAATGACTTGTTGCTCAATCTCTAAGCGCATGCGTCGAGGAGCTTGTTTAACAGGGATGGCATCATGCCGAACTCCAAGTTTGTGAACTGCTACCTCAGTAGGCAAACCTGGCATTTCGTCGTATATCCAGGCAAAGCAATCCCTGAACTCGAATAACAACTGGATTAAGTCTTGGGTTTCACCCTCGCTCAACAAAGTACTTATAAAAATCGGATGGGGGTCATCATCGTTTCCCAAGTTAATTTCTCTCAACTCATCGACTGTCGACTTAATTTCCTCTTCAAATTCAGGGGGTGCATCCCGAACTTGAAGATCATCGGGATCGTCTAAAGTCTCCAAACAGAGTCCATCTAGAGGACAAGGAGGATCTGTAGGGACATTTGGAGAATCGAGATGGTAAGTTATCATTAGGCAATACTCATCATCATCGAATGAACTAACTGTTCCAAAGCCAATACCACTTGTTAGATTTTTATTTATTCTTGTTCGCCAAATATTCTCGTGGTATCTAGCTTGACCCTTAGTCCATTGGTATGGTATAGAACCTTTAGAAAAAGTGTTTTTTACACAAACAGGGAAGTAGCCGAAAGGTAATTCCATTAATTCATTAAAATCTGCCTCCTCAAGGGTTACTTCACCTTCGTCCTTGCGGAGGAGGAGCCAGGAAAGAATTTCTGGACTTTCTTAACTTCACCATCCAAGTTGGGGGCCACTTTGACTTCCAACCCTACAACCCTGCTGCCGACAGTGGGGTCAGAGAAAGGGCCTCAATCCTTCTAGTGAGCTTTTCATACATTGTTAATTCGGGCTCGTCACTTTTAACTTTTGAAATATCTACCTCAGGGTCACTGTCCTGGTCTAAGGTGAGATCAAATTTTGGAGGAGTATTTATGTTTTGATAATCGAGAGAGAGGGCAGCACCTTGACTTTCTAGTTCACCATCGGAATCTGATTCCAAATCAATATACACAGGTGCTGCTCTCCTATCTAATGAAGCACGGCCTCGTCCTCGTGCCCTTAAAGCCATCCTCCCACCTCTTTGAGGTAATGTGCTTGGAGGTCTAAGGACAACGATATCAGAGTCGTCTTCACTACTCGATTGAATCATTTCTTGATTGATATTTTGATCTTTTTCTTTCTTTTGGTCGAACTCTTGTCCAACCATTTTCTCCTCAAATTTGATCTCCAATTTAGAACGGGACGAGGACCCTTTTGGTATGAAATATGCAGCATCTTCGTAGATCCCAATTTCTTGAATCGAGAATGGTTGCAAATCACCCTTAATCACATGTTCAATGCCGTCTCGTTGATACTTAACGCATTGGTGCAGGGTAGATGGAACCATTCTATATTCGTGAATCCAAGGTCTACCTAGAAGTGCGTTAAAGGACGTAGTCGAATCAATTTATGAAATTTAGCTTCAGTTTTTAACCCTCCTATTTCCAGGAGTAGAGTGATTGAACCTAAAGCTCTCTCGCCCTTCTCGTTGAACCCACGAAGCACCAACCTGTCGGTTGAAAGCTTGCTAGTATCAACTCTGAGATAAGCAAGAGTCTTTATGTTCATCACGTTGACCGATGCACCCGGATCAACAAGGACTCTTGATAACTTGAAGTTTCCCACATCTACGATAATGTAGAGGGGACGATTGTGGTCAGCAGTTCCCAAGAGTAAATCTTCGTCTGAAAAGGTAACCCCAGGGACCTCTTTGAAGTAGAGAGCCTCACCTTCTGAAGTTGCAGCCAACTGTGTTAAGCAAATCTCGGGATCGAGAAGTGCCTTAATTAGAGACTCCCTCATTTCTTTGGAGAGAAGGAGGGCGTCGTAAATACTTAATTTTGCTGGCAACTTCCTAAGGTGGGCTAGAACATTGTAATCAACCTTAGGAACGACAGACTCGAAACCCGGAGGAATTAAAGGAAATTCTGGTTGTTGAGGGGAATCTGGATTTAGATTTTCGAATGAGGATTGCTTGCCTTTGTCCTGAGGGGGCAACCTAGGAGGTAAGACTTTACCGCCTTGGAGTTGCACCTGCTCGATGTCTTCGGGCGGGCAAACTAGGGCAGTGTCTACACACACCATAGGTGTTGGATCATCATTTCCCGAAAGCGAATCAGAATCTGAAAGTTCTATCAATATAGGATTTCCTTGGAAATTGATTTGAGGGAAATCACTTTCTGATAAAGCTTCACATTCGACCTCTTCTTGAATAGTCGATTCGGGGAGGTCGGTTTGATTAACCTCAATACTTATTTCATTAGGAGTTTGATTCAAAACAGGAGAGTCATCAATTTGCATTTGAGATTCATGGTTAATCATCAAGACAGAAGTAGAAGGATGTTTTTTATTCATCTTTTGACCCTTCGCCTTTGATGGGGCAAAGTAAAAGTCAGATAACAAAAGAGGGGAAAGGGTTTTAACACCGCCATCCGCCAATCTAATACATCTCTCATCTACACACTTCCTCTCTACAAAATCAAATTTCTCTTCTTTACATTTTTCTCAGTAGTTCCTAAGACTACTGGAGAGGGAAGTGGCTCAACATCCTTCTGCGAAGCGTCCAGGTCAACCTTCCACACCGGGGCCTGGGCTATCGTAGTCAGCTGTTGAGAAAGACGAAAAGACTTGTTAATCGACTTTTTAAGTGCCCGGGACAAAGCAATGTCCCAACCATCTTCAACAAGACAAGAAGAGTTAAGAGGATTACCTGAAATGGTCTTAATTGAAGCCTTTTCTAGATCGACCAAGTATTCCTTAGGTATTATAATGTTACCTTGGGTGTAGTTCCTCTCAAGCCAGTCTTTGAACACAACGCAGTCCTCAAGAGGGTGACTAAGCATCCTGTGGTATGGGCAATACTTGGGATCATCTTTCTTGCTCTCATCCTCAGGCCTCCTAGCCTCTGGCAACTGAAAATCTGGTTTCTTTAACAGACTCCTGATGATCTTCTTAACTAACTCCCTTTTAAATGGATAGGGCTTTTCCAATCTCTCTCTAAAAAGGGATGAAGGAGGGATCTCTAGTATGTTGAGGAATTATCTGAAAGGGCTGCTTCTGAGGCGGCTGTGGTGGAAGTGGAGTGCTAGGCTGACTAATCACTGGCCTCTTTCCTTTATCTACTGCTGATACCACAGCTTTCTTTTCAAATGCTTTTACCAATTTTGGACCCTTCCTTTCTTCAGGCTGTTCTCGTAAGAA